>OX104062.1:61111622-61157482 GCA_944474145.2 Dicrocoelium dendriticum | reverse complement strand
CGGAATTAAACATGGTGCTAAACTTGTGGCCAAAATATATAAAATACTATACATAATCACGTGCACCTACGTTCTCAAGTGAATTAGCATGAGTAAATTGGCGGCCAACGTTTGCTAATTTCACTATAGCTCGCTACGTCTGCATCATAAAATAAGCTACAATCTGGAGGCGATGGTTTCACGCATTCTCTGAGTGTGCTTGAGAAGGCGTTGTATCAGCTTGGACTTCCGATCTTTGAAACGAGTGAGACCTTTACAATTCATCTTGCTATAGATAATGGGAGCTAACTTTACGATAGCATGATCAGAGCTCCCAAGTCGCGCTTGATTAATAACAGAACACGTTTTCATGTTGTTAGCATGTACTGTGTGTGATGATCTCATAATGTTTTATCAGATCAGCAAAGAACCCAAATATGCATACTGTCATTTATTGAAACTCAGATACATTTCCGTGAGAGGCCACCAGTTGAATTTGTCACACAGTAAAGTCATTGGGAATGTTGCTACAACCTCGTTTCCTTCGAGTGTGTGGTAGTCGTGAAACACGGTTCCGATCTGATAGTCCGCTCCTACGTTATTCGAATTTAATACATTAAATGAAGGTGCACTTCTCCACCTACATCACAAGAAGTAACAAGTTCTCGGGACATCATAACGTAGTCAAAGTGTGTACGTCGGTGAGTTCACTGGCATGTGTTGTTCTCTTCCATACACACACACGCAACTTACTTTGGTGTTCGCATTCAAGAAATTGGTTAAACATGCACTTTTTGCCGCGGCAGATCCAGTTTAAAACGGCGACGTGGCAAATTATCAAAACTATTTCACATCGACTAGCATAAAGAAAATGCGCGGTTAATCATGGTAGGGACGAAACGGGTGCTAGTTAATTCCAGTGCATCGACATGAAGCTGGGGACTACGGAAGGGTGTAGTCGAAAAAGGCATGTGAGGTGAAGGTCAACCAACGTCCCCATGGTGTAGAACAAATAAAAAATGTCTGGAAAATCATGGCATAGGTGTCAACGGAGACAGCGTAAATAGGTCACGTCAGTTCACACTGGAACGACTGGTGGTTTAAAGTAAAGGTTCGCAAGAGATGAGCGGGTGGTGCACACAAGTGAGTCAGTTATTTCACATAAGCAACGCGCAGTTCTGTGGAAACAACTGAACGTTGATTACAAAACCAGGTACATACACAGTGACTGACCCACATGGAATCGAAGGGTTAGATTGTACTAAGTCCAGTGTTGGGGCCGACCTCGGAGTGGAGATTGCATCAATCTGGTCACCGGATACTCGCGTCGATGAACAAGGTCGTTGACGCACGTTCCTGTACTGGTTGATGTAACGGCATTCCTGCTAAGCTGGTCGAAGACAGGACAGCAAAGCTGACAGGAGACAGCTAACCTAGCGAAAACAACTGTACATCTGCGAATAGCATAAAAGCTTCGGTTGATTGCGACCAAAATCTCCACATGAATAATGTATCATCGAAACAACTAAACATATTGATCAGACATGGAAGTGTGGCCAGAAACTAAGTTGCTGTTAGAGCAAGAAGTTATGCAGAACTTGAAGTTGCTATAGAAAACCCTTCAATTCGCGGCGCTAGACATGGTCCAAAGTTTTGAGACATCAAACTAAGTTGGCGAGATCCACTGAAGGTTATTTCCACGGAATTTCGGGTAGTATGCGCACTCCACTTGAGTCGTTGCGGAGACAATTCGCAGACAGCAGAACGGCCTCAGTCTCGTCTGCTGAGTTTAGTGTTACCTGAAGTAACCGGAGTTTGCCGTAGTGCAACGCGTTTTGGAGGCGCGAGATTCTTTTTAATCTCGTGGGAGTAGCATGGACACCGATTGACGTACAGATGGAACCCTACTGATTTCGATCGTCCGTCAACTTACCCTTAATTGTATTAGATTTAGATTCGGGGACATTTGTGCATACAATGTTTAGTGCACCATGATTGCGCCTGGTGGCTACTGATTTTGGATTTGGAGGCTTAGTATCCGGTGTTTGTGGTGAATTTGTGAACGGCACTGATGGGTGACATCCGTGCTGCGGCATTTTACTTTTCTCTAGTCCGAGCACAAAGGTTACCGGTGCTCTTTCCGGTGTTTGCTTGGCGGCAACCGATGCGTGCGTTGCCGGGTTGTTCACTATTGCTGATTGACTGTAGCTTACTGTCTCGTCTGTAGCGAACAGACTACTAGGTGTGGCACACAGCACAGAAGTTGAGGCAGGCGCGCTGCAGGCAATATTTTTACTTATAGGAGGGAAAGAGAGTGGAGTTGATACTACTGGCGGCCGAGTCATTGGGGTTAGTTT
The DNA here is from genome assembly GCA_944474145.2 of Dicrocoelium dendriticum. NCBI lineage: Eukaryota > Metazoa > Platyhelminthes > Trematoda > Plagiorchiida > Dicrocoeliidae > Dicrocoelium > Dicrocoelium dendriticum. The sequence goes on along the minus strand of OX104062.1, from coordinate 61,155,146 downwards.
GTGACGCATAGCTCGCTTCTTCGGTCTGACTAGTGAGTTCGGGGTGTTATTTTCACTTACAAGTGCAGGTCCGTTTCCTCTCATGGGTGTAACTCTGGCGCTGCCAAGTGGCTCGATCGATTCGGTTAGTCTTTCCCACCACTTCAGTACCACAGACTGATAACAACTGGGATAGAAATGCATAATTGGCAGAAGCAAAACGCCTCTGCGGTGTTTGTTTTTGTCGAACCCTTCCCAAGGCAGGTAGTGTGATAGGATTTCAAACACATGGTACACACCAGACAATTTTTTACCACTTTAGCACATGATTCACATTTGCTCTTCATACGGGACATGTTCACAGTAGGCGTGTTGTTTTAAGGGGTAGCAAGAGTACAGAGATGCTGATGTACCGTTGCGTAGCTATCGGCGCTGGTTTGAGGCCAGCGGGTTCAGGCGTGTCACGGCCAGCTGAGTCACACGTTCCTTCTGGTAGCTAGGCGACGTGCGTGCTATCGATCCAGCCGGTAAGTGGGTAGGCAGTGATGCGACGTAGGACTGAGGCAAAGCAAGGTGACTTGGAAAATACTGTCTAATGACGACAGTGGCAGTTCCAAGTGCGGATCAAATTGACGACTATCGCTTTGTAGAGTGACTTGAAGGAATGGTAGTAAGCTGATCGGGTGGCTCTCAGAAAGATCTTTGAAATAAGACCACAAGAATGCTTTTGCGACGTGAGGAAAAATAAATGCGCTGATAAAGTTCAAATACGATTGACTTCGAAGTTGCAAGAGCACTGTTTGCTGGTGATCCGCGAGCGATAGGTCCAATAAATGAACAGTGGTAGGAGGAGCTCGCGGAGCCAAATCGAATGATAGCACCTAGGTCTCTGTGAGAATAAATCCAAAGATTTAGAGGCGAATAACGTAGGACACTTTTTTACGATCGCTCGGGAGCGTCGCACCGCCGAGAAATAATATTAGTTGTTGTTATTCAGCAGTTGGTTCCATTCATTAGTTTGAATAACACAAGAAGAAGACGATCACTAGTAAATGTACGAATTTCACAGTGTATCATCAGGAACATTACAATAAACTAGAAATTATCTTATGCCGTCACAAGGGCGTTACCAATCAATCAAATGCCGTAAGATGAACGCGGCAATCGTCCTAGGACCGGGGTATCCGCAGGTCAACAACTGGCTGTTTCTGTACACATGGAGCAGGTCTTAGCTGGCTTGTCATCAATGCTTTGGCGAACAGTAGGAAGCGTGGATTGGGATTGCATACTATAGAAGTTGGTAAAAATGATGTCTCCTTCTGCTGTACACATGTAGGAGGTAAAAAAGTGAAACGAAATGTATACTTTGACCACTTGTGAAAACGCTTACAGAAGTATGTGCTTGTCCAAGGGTACTGAGTGTGCAGCGAAATAAATGCAAGGCCAACCTCGGATTTGAACTCTGCCAGCGAAGGAGCACATATGACAGATTCCGGTAGGGCATTCCACGTTCTACAACCTCGTACGGAAAAGCAATTCCGACGGCATTCTAATCGACTGTGTTACTGTGCCAGCTTGAGATAGTGGCCTATCAAACAGTGATTAAGGAATGAGCTCGAGCAAATGGCGGCACGTGTGGTCAGGATCAATCAGCATATTATAAGCCAAAATAAGGTTTCAGCGAAATCGCCAATATTGTCGGCCGAAGATACCAATCAATCGAAGCCTATGTTCATGGGGAAAATTATGCAGATCCTGGAAGTTTTTGGATTGTTTGGAGTTGGGGTGTCTCTAAGGCCGTGAAATCTCTCCTCTGCCATGGCTGCTAAACCTGTATGGCGTACTCCACATGTGGCCGTATGTATGAGCCGAGAAGTTGTGGAAAAGTCGAAGGGTCGATTCGTCCGAGTGCATGGTTCATATAGCCCACGTGTTGGATTCCATCCTTGACGTCGTTTCAGTCTGATTCGACCAGCCAAAGTTAACCTAAACAAAACTCCCAGATCCTTCTCGACAGAAGATGTGTGAAGCTCTTGGTTGCCCAGTTTGTAGGAATCAACCAACTTGTGCCCCAGATGCAGCACTCTACATTTGTCCACATTGAATGGAAGTAGATTCTGGACAAGGCAGCTTAGCGTTTAAACACTGAAAACGATATTTATGGTGAAATGCAGTTCTGAAGACAAGAGTGCCGTTTATCCTTGCGAACGACTTCACAACATGCTGATGCAGCGCCCAGATCTACTACGAAAAATGCATTCATCTAGCTAGGCGAACAATCACTTCGTGGTGTCAGGTGGTTGGTTCGGGTTCACCCACTTCCAGCAAATAGTTAGCGGCAGTGTTTCAGAACATGGTGGGTTTTCGCCTGACAAGCGTTTTTCTAGAAAACGCCACAAATATCCGTTTAACAACACTATGATGTGCCGGATGTGACTCGCCGCTCACTAAACGCACTGCTTCTTACATATCTGGATGACCTAACCCAATCCACGGATTTGGATCATCCAACACAAAGAGTTCATTTCTCTTCTTCCTACACCTGACCGAAAACAATCACAAATACGGCGTCACATTCACAAATTAAAGTAACACAACAACGCTCGTTCTTACCTACATGCATTAACGCACACATAACATATGGATCCATATGTTACTTATAAACTTGTGTCGCTTGACCTTAACCAGTCCTTGTTGTGTCTCCATTATCATGCAAACGCAGTCATGTCTCGCACTATCGAGAATAAAACATTTCTTTCTTTCTTTTTTCAGTATTGCTCGATAACTGTAGTTCCAGATAATATCAGGTCAAGCAGCATATCAACTTTAATTGGAAACACATGTACTGACATTTTACTTTGGCTCATGTACTCACGAAACCATGGATTACAACATGGCTCAATCACGCCGAACGTTGGATATTGCCACCATAGTAATAACCTTGATTTTTTCGCAAACCAGCGCCATAATGTTCCTAGATTCCACTATTATCTGACGAACTTCTCAAGTGTATAAACTACGAAAATCTTGGTTTTACTTTATTTTAACAACACCTTGTACTGTTCCAAAGCAGCTATGCATGTAGGTACATTTGATCATGCCTTCACTTGTGTGCCTCTTTCTATCGAGAATATACTATTTATTTATTTATATATAACTTCAGTAGCGCCGCCATTGTACTGACCAATAACGTAAGTCCTTTTTGTTAGTACATTGAAGCAATAAATATAGATATTTATTTTGTAAACTTGTTGTACGGTCAGCATATGCGGAAACAAACGGTGGTAGGTTAAGTGTCCTGGTTTGGCGCGCAAGCAATATGGAATCGCCTAGCTTTGACTCGCCAATAATCTGGCCACATTATATGTCTTGTACCTAACACGCGCGTCGCCACCTCTAAATCTCACAGTAGATCATTGTACTTTGACTTCGGCATGACTTGCGCCTCAGGTGTTCTATCAGCGTTGTGTGCAGTTTGCTCGCGGTGTCTTATATATTCACGTATTCACAGTTGTTGCGAATACGTTTGTCAACGCAGTTAGTCATTTTACCTACAAGAAGTATGTCTTTCAGCTGTACCACTGTTGAGCGGATACCGAATATTCTTCCTAGGTTAGTGCCGTCAGAAAAGAAAAAGAACTTCCATCTACCTATAATATGCTTATCGTTCCAATCCATCCCGCCGTATATTTTCAATGTGGTTTTAGAATATTGTGAAACAGGTGTTTCACTAACGGTTTCGGGCGTCCACTATTCAGGAATTACATTATTGTCTACTTGCAAGCGGCGTTCCCAATTTCCACCTCTGTGCACATGGCCTTATCTGTGAAACACAGAGATCGGAATTGTAGTACTGTGTCCCATCTGTGTCCGTCGGTTGACGAAATATCGGTTTGGAAGCTAATCATTCTTGCAAACAGAGCAGTCAAGGAATGGCGATGTGCAACTCCATGGTGAGCGATTTCAGATTCCTCAAAAACTGGCTTTTCTTATCCACTTTCATGTTCAACGTGTACCATCCACTTGATACCAACAACCTTTGGCCATTTACTGGAGTGTGCCAGCACTATGTACAACATAGTGGACATTGGCGATCTAATGATAACACCATGTTCTTGAGTGCTTACTTCCGACTGAAACTAGAGCTAAAACAATATACGGCACAATGCCGGTTGTTTCAACTACATTAAGCTTCGGCCACTCCCTAGATTATTCTCTTCGGTCAAACAGTGTTTCACCATACCCAGTGTGTCGCATTTTGGCACCTTGGTGAGAAATACACTAACGTTACCATAGATCATCGTTTCATCTTCGTTTCACATGAACCCATGACGCTTCTTCACAAACGTATTCGTTCACCATGTCAACGGCTACATTATACTAACGGTTGCATATAGACCAGTCAATGCAAACTGTTGCCAACCCGGTAACCTGAGCACAATTTACGCGGTACACTTCCGCAAAGCTCAGTGCAGTATTTCATGCATTGCTGTGCGGATGCTGATGCTAACCTCATTATTAAGGTCGATCAACTGCAGTTAACAGGTAATTCGGCCACCCACCGATCACTAACGCATTGTTCCATGATAGCGCGTAGTGAAGCACCGCATGCATTATTTAACCTAGGCAATATTATCCACAATCGATCACACGTAGACACCGCTAAGCATAGGTCAAACCAGGTGAGGTTGACGGACCTATCTGCTAGCTTGCATGCAGTTACCTTCAGTGAAGGCAATCGATACTGTCTCATTGTGGAGCACATGTCGCGTCCGGTCGTCTGCTTGCAACAGTGAGCAGTGTGAACTCGGATGGAATATCTCCGGCCCGCCAGTTCTGTGTTGTGTGTCTTGATGCCGCATAAATGAGTGGGTGGGAGTTACAATACTTCCTCAACCGTCCATAGATGCCGCGTGCTAGTCCGCACCGTATCCTACGGTGAATGAGCTCATGTGCGTTTTTACGTCCGCGTGTGCATCACGTGGTTTGTTGGCTGAGTGCAAAGTTTAACCGCTGCACCAACCGATGCTGATATTCTGGGTAGGCTTGCACTGTTTTGCAATCGGTCAAGAAGATGGGCACGCATTTGTGCGTGTGCGCCACTTTAGATTCAACTTGATATGCTTGTGGATTTAGTTGAATATTCTTAAGGAGGAGCTTGATTCCGTTATGCATTTAGTTGACTCGCGAATATTCGAGTTCTTTATCAGCGCTCGCAAATCCCAGCTTTTCCTTGTTTTGGTCCCAATGCGCGTGTTTTTCGCCTGTCATCATGCGGGAATCACCTCGGTGTTTGCTTTCGGACGGTAAGGGTCGCTCAGGAAATGGAGAAAGACATCACACCCTGTATTAACGCAATCGGCTGTCACTCACGATAATCAGCTGCAAGCATTCGTAGCGAATTTCAAGAACCTGGTGCCCATCATCTCACGCTCAGTCACAGTCTCAGATGATCACATCGCTATTAGTTACATCTGGCGGGTTAGTGTAAAGGATACCAGATCCACCTGGTTCCCGTTTGTAGATTGGGATCACGCTCTTGTTTGTGCGAACTTCAACATGAGTTTCAGAGAGCACCCCCCAAAAGAAGTATTTTAAGCTTTACACAACGGAACCAAATATTCTATCGGTCCACTAGAGCCAACGATCTTCTTTAGTCCATGCGCTCAGCTCCGAGCCACCGTCAACCATTGATTAACACCGGACGCTCATGCAGAAGACCATGACTGCTTCTAGGCAACAAGCCTGTGGTCTTACTCGGCAACTTATTAATGCCTCGATCTACAAGCGCTTTATGGATCTATTTGACCACTGCAGGGACATCCAAGTGGCGGCTAGTCATAACAAAGTGCGCCGTCCAGTCAGTCGGCAACTCAAACAAAGCTTACACAGTGGCGTCGAAGTCTGGAAGTCTCAGGGTACTTCCAAAACGGAGACGATTGCACTGTCTGGCAATACTCGCAATCTATTCCAGCTTATGCGCACTACTGGGCACGTGAAACCTGGTATTAGTGAGACTATTAGAGAGGCTGACGGTTCGACGGTTGCTAACTTACAGAGGCGCTTGGATCGATGGGCCGAACAGTTTTATTTTCACTGCAGTTGAATCTCACCACCCACTTGTACACAACGCGAATCCAGCTGTCCGCCATGGATCGTTACACATTATTTACCCAGTACCGGGAAGAACAAGCTGGCTTCCAAGCCGACCGTCAGTAGTGGATTAAACTTGCACGCTCCACCAAATCCTCGAATATCGCCACCTCCACCAGAGGCCTACCATCATTGCATCCTTAGACATTCGTGCCGCATTTGACTCGGTTGCTAGATCTGTGCTAAATAAATAATTAAATGAATGGTATATTTCTTAGCGATTCGTGGTGCAGTCCAAATATGTGGTCTGAACAATGTTTACAACAGGATCGCAAAAATAATCAATCTGTTAACGCTTTGTACAATGGATCCAAAACGGGTATTAAAGCAATTGGTAGGATAAGGGTATTGAAGAAATTAAAAAGTCAGGAACAATAACAATTGCAGATTTAAATCAAATGTCTTGGTAAAGTAATACGGCTACTCGTGGAACCGTCCACAGGGGACCTGCTTCCATGCAAGGTATTCCCTTGAAAGCTTTCGCCCGCACTTCATTGCTACACCTGGCCGCGTGCCGGTGTGGCATAATAGCATTCAAGCCATCACTTGTTTATCATATGTTGTGTTCTTTTTAGGGCTGCTTTTATACATATATAATGAGCGATGAAGCCTCAGCCCAGTCCATCATGGGGAGCATACAATTATGGCACATTTTTCTACGCCAGTCAATTGGTGACAATTTGCCTTGCATCGGTGAAGTCTTTTATAATCTGGAAGCTATAATCCGTTACCACAGGAGATCAGCCCAGTCGTGGCCAACAAGAAAATAAGAAAGAATGCAGAAGAATCATGCGAAAGCGATACTATATCCTTAATGTAAAAACGAAGCAGGTATGTTTTTTACATCAGTATAAAAATGGAGCAAGCCGATCTTACGATCGCTTTGTGTGGCGTGACATCACGAGACAGATAACAGTACGAGTTGCTTATACGCAAAAAGTCAAATAGGGAATCCGTTATTGCCATCACTGAATTGCAGTATATGTTTCTGGACTGCTAACTTCAGAAAAGAAGGGAAATCATTAGCATTGTGGAACAAATGTAGAGAAGGAGATCGCAGAAAAATATTACGAATTACTCAGTTTGTGGGGCGAATTACGAAAATAGTTCCCGACCCCACACCAGTAAATAATTTTGTTTTCGGTCCTAAACAGAAGACATTCGATATGAATTAAGTTTGAAAGGAGTACAACCGCGTAGGAGGTAGCATTAAAGAATAGCTTAAGGAGCGGTTTGTTACAGCTCATCCTAGATGATCATGTTTGCTATAGTGTTGCTTGCACAGGAACGAGGTCCCAGAAAGTGCACTGCCATCCTGCAGGAACTCTGCCTCCGGGTCTCCCTTAAATTGGGACTTTATGGCAAGATTTTTTCATTTTTTTGCCGTCAGTAGCAGTGTACGACAAGGTTGTCCTATGTCCTTGTTCCTCTGCAATTTTGTGATTAAAGATGTCCTGTCAAGTGCCCTGGAGAGTTACCAACACGTTTGTCTGCAACTATTACCGGGTAAGCCAGCAACGGACGTAGATTAAGCTGCTGACATCGCACTAGTTGATGACGACACGTAGAGTATGCAAACCATTCCAAACTTTTGGAAATTGAGGTGCGGAACGTACTATTCCCGTCAAAATGCAAAGTACTGTTCCATGATTGGCACTCGCCAGTTCCCCTGCTCAATCTTTAATTCAGCTGCGTGTCTGCTGGTGGAGTTATCAGCGAGAAAGTTTCCCTCCTCATCATCGTAGCTCGGTCTGCGTTTGTCCACTTGCAACACTTGTGGTACCGTTCAGATATCTCCCCAATGGTAAAGGGTCGTGTTTGCAATGCCACCTATCGAGCCTCGTTTCTATAAGGCAGTGAGCATGGCAAATTCATCTATACCATTGCACACGTATGTTAGTGCATTGTACCAAGCTTTTAGCTTAGCACATTTTCGAAATCGCGTGCAGTACTTTCAACTTAGCGAGGCTAAGAACGATGTTTTGGCGTCGTTGACAATCTCATTGGTCATTGGACGTAAACCAATGGGACACCGTTTGGAAGCCCACAACATAAGCGACAGACAGTCCAATGAAAGTGGTCGAGCACCACCTTCTGTTCTATTTTGATGCCTATCTGAAGGAAACCTCGATGATTGGTCTCCAAACTGAAGCCGCCCAATGCGTAACTTGTGATGCCTGTCTAAGGAAGAGATCCTAGCTACCATATGATCCGAAGCTTAAAACGTAACCAGTGCGGACAAACATACTAACCAGCGCATGAAGCGGTCTATAGTGATCGCTAGAGGCTACCTAATGGTGGCTTATCCAGCGGCCTAACCATGGTGGCGTAGACAGGCAATCATCTAACTGGTATCCCGCAGTACAGCAATGGCTGCTAGGTGGTTAGACAATTGTGTGCGATTGTCATTGTAACGATCATGGGGGACATTGTTCCCATTGAAGTTGGTAGACCAACCTGAAGCTGAACAACGAAAATTCTAAGGTTGCTTACTTCAATCACAGTTGCTGATTCAACCAAAAATAATAGGATTCTAAGTGTGGCGTTGACACGACGTTAGTGAGTGTTCGTTTGTCTCCACACCCATAGGCGACTTTGTTAATCAGTTATCGCTTCATTGTCTCCATGTATGGCGTTATGTAAAGGTCATAGGAACCTATGTATTCATAGGATAATTAGGCTTCACTTCCATATGATCGCCCATACTTGTTGAGACGGTTTGACAAGTGGCTCTCCAAATGGAACCATTAGAAGCACAGTCAATGCAGATGGAACCTCCCTATTACGTCCATGGACTGGCATGCTATCCTCATGAAATCGGCATTACTCAACAAAGAAACACCTAAAGGGGCTACAATGACTACGGTGTTTATACATGCCACATCGTCCTGCTAGAAAGAACGCAAGACTTATGATTAGTGGCGACGCACACATTTTACTCTGGCAATTCAGGTGAGTACTTGGAACAGATAAACACTGTTGTCTCACCCACGGGCGTTCCTACAATGTGTTTGCAATCATTTACAAAGGCAACCGCGCCCACTAATCCTGCTATGGACCACTGTTTCAGCTAGTCTTAGAAGCAGTCATGTGTGCACGCCGTGACACAGGTTGTTATCGACTTAGCAACTACTCGGAAACATTTTGTCATTGGAAAGTAGGTAATTCCGGAGGCATTGTTGAAGGAGGAAAATTGCTCCAAACTCTATGCTTACTATGCGTATGCAATGCTCGTAGGCAGCTCATATCACGGCCGTAGGGTCACTTGATATTTCAAGCTTATCAGTCACTTCGAAGTGAGGTGTAAATATCATGTTAAAAACGCAGGATTGACATACATATTAAGACCTTAACGGCAGGTCCATGGGTCCTGTAGCGGTAACTGATTACCGAGGTGGCCCACAGGTGTGGCGACGAACGAACACTCACTAATGTCGTGTCACCGCCACACTAGGAACCATCCTCTTTGGAACAATGGCTACAGATCCACTGATAGTTTTACCTACACAGCGAACTTGACCTTAGTATACAATGCGCCGACTACATCGGCAATACCTATCTACGCTATTCACACATTCACGGCCAACTGAAAAAACACAGCACGAGAAATTTGTAGCTGTAATGTTTTTTGCTTTTTGCGAAGAAGTTCTAGCTTTACCTCCTTCATACGAATTGCTGCATTGTTGCTGATTACCTCACACTGCCGTAACAACCACACAATTATCTTAAGCGAAATCGCTTCCAACCGGTGTCCCATCGGTTTACGTCCAATGACCAATGAGATGGTCAACAACTCCAAAACAGCGTTCTTAGCCTCACTAACTTGAAAGTACTGCACGCGATTTCGAAAATGTGCCGCACTAAAAGCTTGGTACAATGCACTAACATGCGTGTAAATTGGTATAGATGACATGCGCCGGCTCTCCGTCTTCCATAACGCGTGCTTAAACAGAATTATTCGTGTGTAGTGGCGACATTTTATCTACAACGTGGAGGTCGGATGTCGTGTCTTAGATACTTGGAGTTTTCCTTTCAACCAGCTGGTTCTACTGCGTCACTTAATATGGCTCCGTCACTTCCTGCGTGTGCCAGCTTAGCGTGTGTTCTATCGCGCTCTGTTTGCTCGTGTGGGACTGGATTGGAAGAGACCTCATGGTAATCAGCCATCTACCTGGCGACAGCATATGAAATCGTTGACTTTACATCTTGCTGCCATTGGATCCACACGCCTGCCTAGTTGGGAATGCAAGGACCAAGAGTGCCAATTGCTGGAAACAATTCAGGAGGTGGTGCACAACAGAGATCAGTGGAAGATCTGGGTAATACCTGTTTAGATTCAAATCCTGAATGCCTAAAAATTAAACAGATGAAAAATCAAAGCCCGAAGTGTGAAACATATGACGAAAGAGTTCCGTTCTTCTTGCGCCACAGTAGCCGAAATTTGTTGCTCACGTTCAACAAATGTGCCATAATAATGATGCTGCAACGATTCCACCTGCCATCCGTCGAATTGCATGGTTTTATTTGACTCCATATCTATGAGTTAGGCCGGTGATTTTATGGTTAGTGTTATTGCTTTGCATGCATCCATTACCGTGGATAAAGACTATTTTAACTGACTTGACTCGTCTTGAATGAATATCGCCTAGTACGACTCTACAGGAAGTCCCAGAAGCATAGCCGTCCATTTATGTTTAAACCCAACGGTCCATCCAGTGCAACTATATGTCCTCAATACAGACCAGGTTTATCATCGTCCACGGAATTCACATCCGACGCCATTGTGGCTTATTATTCGCACCTTGGAAGACACGTCTCATTTGTTCGTGAGGGGCATCATAGCTCTGTCGTGAATGCTTGCACACATAAACCCGACCCGAATGAGGTCAAAACGAAACCGCTTATGCCTAACCTCGATCACGAAGTCGACATCGACGCGCAGAAGGATGCTGAGGACAAGCACCTCGTTGAATGTGAAACATTAAGTGACATATCAGTAGATAAAGCGAGATTGATACAATTGTCACTAAGGCTGACTACGCACCTCCCGGAAATTTCGTGTTACCTTCTGGAGAAAGGTACCGCAGCTATGTATTAGCAAATCAATCGCTCGCCTAACCTTCACCAGAGCCATCCCTCTAGCCACCTCATCCCAAACGCAGCTGCATCATTGTACCTGCATAACGCACAGTTCTGCAACATCGATATCACTCAACTTCTCAACTAATGATCTGTTAAAGCGGCGTATGCTAATGATACGATCACTGCAGCTGTAGAAAACTGGAGCGAACGGAGACACAATAAGGTCAGTAGGCAAGTGCAACCGCGGGCGCCCTGTCAAGCGAGTCAGCAGCTTGCTTGTCACCAAACAAGGTAGAGTATGCTAATGTGTGACACGTGTGTACTCAACCTTAATCGAGTCGCCACATTAATCAAGTGCAAATCTCGCAACGTTGCGGCAACGTTGCAGTTACTTCCTTAGTCCTATATACCTTCAGTTCAATGTATAAGGAGGTCATTTCTGTTCGTGTTTAAATGTTAGAGAAAACACAGACAGTTCGTATTGGGTACTTATTCTCCTAAGTGTGATTTCCTATCATTTGGTGAGAATGTCTGTTAGACTTACCTCCAAACCAAACGAAACCCATCTACGTAGTAGTAATATTGTTCATGAGGTCTAATGTGTCTCTATCTAGTTTGTGACAGCCCACACTCGAGTCTGCATAAACACACGTGCGTATGTTGTATTCGAACTGTATACCGAATGAATGTGACGAGGATAATCATACCACTTTTGTACGGCCAACTTAGTGCAGGGAAACGGCACTCGGGCAAACGGAAAATAACATTACCAGAACATGAAGAAGAAGAACATATGTTTATGACAAACTTATGTTGATTACAGGTGTTGCGAATCCAAAGCAAATTTAAGCGGTGCGAATTCAGTGGGCTGTTCAAAATGCCGGTTGCTCACATGTAGGAGAAGGCACTATTGCACCCGGAATAGAAGCACCATGAGTACACTCCCCTACGATTTACTAATCCTGGCCAATAAGACGGCCTATGTGGTAGGTTTACCTGCGTGCTGAGTTATCATGCATTTCAAAAGTAGATGGTGTTTGGACTCCCCGGTGTGGCTGCGCCTGATGTGAATGTTCACCAGGTGCGTACCTGTTTAGTACCCATCACCTCATCATCACGTGTCTAGTACCCACTATCTCTTCCATACTGGCTTCAGACGACTGTTGGTTGTTACTGGAGGAGCCAGAGTGAACGGTCCTCGTGATGGTGCTAGGCTCAAAAAGTGGTTCCATCCTGTGTGGAACTGGCCACGGTCCAGCCGCCGTCTTGTTTAAGTCTGATACGCATGATTTCCCAATTGGGCCGGAATGCTTCTGCTCTGCTTGTTGAAGGAGTGTGGGCCGGCTCCGTTGATGAAACGTGGCTCCCATCCACATGCCTCCCGGTCTTATTCCTTCGGGTTTACACCGGATCTGGGGTGTATGGATGGAGGTGTGGGTGGTGCAGCGCAAGGCACCCATGGTCCCTCAGTAGGCTCAGGCCTCCTGTGGCTGTCACCGTGGGGGCCACAGTGACAGGTAAATCTAAGCACGGATTTTGCCTATATATATATATATATATATATATATATATATATATATATATATATATATATAGAGAGAGAGAGAGAGAGAGAGAGAGAGAGACTACGGTGCGCTGTGGATGATGGTCGCTAGATCCTGCCAGATAGTCTATGCACTGCTCCTGCTGATGTGCCATGGTCTTTCCTCGAAGAGGAACCCTCGGAACTCGCCTGGCTCGAGTTCGTCAACACATTCAGTCAGCTGATTGCACAGACTTCAGAGACAAAAGCTTGCAATAAGTGCAAATCCGTTTCTTTCGTTAGGAGCAGAACCCGAAAATGGATGACAGTACGCAACGCAGCATGGCGAGTGTACAGAGAAGCTCCAGCACCAGAAACTTGGGACAACTACGTAGCCCAACGTAACCACTGCACTCAACTGTTAAGAGAAGACAAAGACGCCTATCAGCAGAACATTGCAAAAACCTTCAGTGCTAACCACAAACTGCTGTACAAGCACGTTAATAGCCTACGAAAGGTGAGGCAAGGATTTCCTCCGCTCAAGACGGCTGATGGCCCAACAAGAACGTCTATGGAAGCTGCAAACGCGCTGCAGATGCAATACGCCCCCACGTTTCAAAGGGTCTTGCCACCAAGCGATCTACCAAGCTTTGTATTCTGCTCACCAGGACTAACCCACATCACATTTACCGCAGAGGCTGTATTGCAAAAGCTGACGTCTCTACGAAAACACAGCTCGCCGGGTGTCGACGCCATTCGTCCTGAGGCATTGGGAGCAACAGCAAACCAACTGGCAGGACATTAGCTCAGTTTTTTCAGCACTGCTTAGACCAAAACCAAGTTCCCGCCATGTGGAAGCTTGGAATAATAAGCCCGATTCACAAAGGCGGAAGCAGAACTGATCCCTCCAACTACCGCCCACTAACTCTTCTTCCTATACTCTCCATAGTTGCCGATGCACTAATGTGCTATCTGGAAAACTGCAACCTCATCACTCCTGAGCAGCACGGTTTCCGTCGACAGCGGTCATGTACAACGAATTTACTAATTGCACACAGTAGTTGGACCGAGGCAGCCGACGCTGGAGAAGGAGTTGATGTGATCTACCTGGAATTTTCCAAGGCTTTCGATCGTCTAGACCATCAGATACTACTATCCAAGCTGCAGCATTACGGGATCGGAGACCCACTTTTAAGCTGGATCGCCAACATTCTATTTCAAAGGCAATTAGTGGTCAGAGTTCGGAGCTCTTTATCGGACCCCATACAAGTGGAGTGTGGTGTGCCGCAAGGCTCGGTTCTAGGTCCACGTTTGTTTTTGGTGTTTATTAATGACCTTGCACATGGAATCGCTTCAAACTTCCTAATGTTTGCCGACGATATCAAGATCTGGCGCAGGATCCAGGTGAACGCCGACCAACATGTGCTCCAAAGTGACTTAGATACAGTGTATCAATGGTCGATCCAAAACTCATTGCATTTCAACGTCAGTAAATGCAAGGTGCTTTCCACCCGACATCAGGGCAGCTACTCATACCGACTCGGAACGGACGTTCTGCAACAATCAACTGTCGAACGTGACTTGGGTGTCCTGGTTCAAGATGACTTGGGTTGCTCCAGGCAATCCGAAAAGGCCTCGAAGACCGGGAATCAACACGTTGGGCTGTTGAGGCGGGCGTTTGGACAAATAAACAGCTCCATATTTCGACAAATGCTCAGTGCGTATGTTCGCCCCCATGTCGAATACGCAATTCAAGCCTGGCATCCATGGCTGAAACACGACCTTAATGCACTGGAGCAGCCACAACGCCTGGCATCTAAGAACGTAATTGGAATGCGCAATCGGTCCTACCAGGAGAGGCTGCGACGACTAGGATTGTTCAGTGGAAGCTATCGCAGGCTACGAGGCGACCTGATTATGACATACTTGATTCTGCGAGACCCACATCATGTGTGACGCCCTTTACTGCAACTCAGCAGCAATACAAACCTGAGGGGCCACTCATTAAAACTCGCAGAACAATACAGTCGTCTGGAGTGCCGCAGAAATTTCTTTTCCATCCGTGTCTGTCACCCGTGGAATGCTCTCCCAGAATCGGTCGTCTCTGCACCGACACTAACAATATTTAAAAGACGGTTGGACGATGCACTCATCCACTTACACTTTGTTACTTAACACTATGTCTCCATCCTACACCTGGAGTTTACCCTGGAATTATTTGTTGTTAACTGTGGGTGTTGTGAATCTAAGTGGATCGCAGGAGTACAGCGAAGCAAACGATAAGTCCTTATTTTCATAGTTAACGCATTAAATATTTTACTATCCTTATCATCATAATTGTTATATTGATATCCCCACCAAGTATCCAACGGGGCTTGTAAAGCAACGGTTCCTAACCCGTATAAATTCATTTTTCATTGTTCATAGTTCATTGGCTCATGTCCTGGGCGCCTCCTGGTGATGACCGCTAGGTGGGAGTTGGGTTTCCCCCTTCTCCCTGCTAAGATCCATTTCACCAATCCGCATGAGTCAGTGAACTGACCATTTGCTACACCCGCTGCATTTCGGGTATACATTTAATCGAAGGCTTTGGCTGCGGACCCGGGTCTTTCTCCTATCAGTTGCGAGCGCCCCGCCAGTATCCTATTCTATCCTCTTCGGAGATTAGGAAATGGTTAGTGGCCCTAATCCCATAAAACCTAGTCAAGGGAGACAACAGGTTTATGGGTTATAAGCTCACAGCTTGATTGGCGTAGAGTACGAACGCCACGCATTTTCTCTGACTGTGGGAGGGCATTGCCGGGTGTTCAATGTCTTTCTACTGCCTGCCTCAAGCCAGGCAGCACCTGGCCAAATTGGTGCAAACCCAACAAAACCCAACGCCATCTGGCCGTGGTCACAAGTGTATCCTACTACAGTCGCAAAAAATAGATGAATCGTTCCAATGTCTCAAAGGCTGCATTTGACGGCCATCAAGCAGATCCCCATCTTTCTGCGCAATCGCTTTCACGAGCTGCATCTGCTCCCCACTGCCTTGTGGGTCTAGCTATTGAGCCAAAGGCACCGGGTGGAGTCCCTCAAACAAACCTTCGAAGCACAACCGCCACCACGCGTGCGGTTACCCACCAATGCAATCGTATGGTTGCGCGCAAAACGCTCAGCATTGAGTGCTGGAAGGTGCTCACACCATTGGACCGGAACTCCAGTGAACGCCCGGAGCGACGCACTGCACGGGTCGCGGTGGAGCTGGCGGTTACCACATGGATATTGCGGCGCTCAGTGAAACTCGGCTGGCCTGGTGGGCAACACCGCCTCAGCACCACGTGAACGTGGGGTCGGATTTGTAATATCAGATAGTCTCAATCGCCAGCTGGTGGGTGAGTCGACTGACATCAGCGCGCGACTGATGAATGTTAGACTACGACTCGGAAGGGGTAAGTTAGCCACTTGTATAAACAAGTACGGTCCGACCATGTGTTATTCTGATGACACGCGTGATGAATTCTGCGCTTAGTTATCCTCTATGATACGGTCTGTGCCGAGGAGCGACCGACTATTTCTGCTGGGTCATCTCAACGCGCGCGTTGGGCGTGGTGCATCGGTTTGGACAGATGTTATCGGTTCGCATGGCATCAGTTCAGTTAATGCGAACGGCGACAGGCTGCTCTCACTGTGTGCCACTCACGGCCTGACGATCACCACGGTTTGAACTGAGTGCAAGTGATAAAGCAATTTGGACGCACCCAAGGAGTGATCACGCTCATCTGCTCGACTATCTCAGCGTACGTCAGCGTGATATGCATGAAGTGCGCATGGCACGTGTATTGCATGGAGCGGAGTGTGGCACTGATTACAAATTCGTTCGCACCAAACTGTACATATATTTTCGTAAATCTATGTATTGCACTCCCGTCGTGAATCGGCTTACGTGTGCCATGCTCTCCCTCGGTATTGTGGCGAAACGTATTGAGCTGTAGAAGGCGATGATGGCACGCGCGTATGATGTGGACTGCATGGCAACAGTGGACGACCTGTGGCACCACATTCGCGACCAGATGACACCTGCTGCCGAGGAGACCATCGGGCGTGCAAACTGTAAACGACCTGATTGGTTTGACGAGAACGATGAGACGATTGGCGCATTGGTGTCAGAGAAGAATGCAGCATTTACTGCATATGTGGCAGACCTCAATGACTTGGGGAAGAAGAGTAACTTTCGTAAACTTCGACGGCGACTGACCCGAGAGATCTGTCGCATTAAAAATGCGTGGTGGACTGAGAAGGCGAAGCAGATGGAATGCTAAGCCGAAAGCCGCCAACACAAGGAATTCTTTGACTCCTTGAAGACGGTGTATGGACCGCGGTTGGAGTGGCTGAGGACGCTGATCGATGGTAGTTCAGGCGCTACCTGCAGACATAATGCAGATGTGACGGAAAACGTCGACGATCTCTTGAACAACCCTTCAGATAGCGACTGGCCTACATTGAACGGCCTCAAGCAGCACGATATGAAGGCGGGTCTGGTAGAAAAGCCGACACTGGTTGAGACATAGAGAGCACTTGCTTTGCTGCGAAACTGCAAGTGTTTCGGTAACGACGGGATTCCGTCTGCAATATTGACACACTGCAGCCCTGCGTTGGTGACTGCGCTGCACCACTTCGTTAAACGCGTGTGGATTGAGGAGGAGGTGCCTCCTGAGCTGAAGAATGTCCTTGTGCTACCCCTGTACAAGTGCAAAGGGGGCAAGCAATGTTTCACGAATTATCGTGGCATCAATTTGCTGTGCTGTCTGAGCAAGGCGACTACCCGAATCCCGCTCAACGGCCTCATCAGCCAGGTTGTGGAACCTAACATGGCAGAAGAACAGTGTGAATTTCGTTCGTGTCTCAGCACTATAAATATCGCGCTTTCGGGTCTTCGGTTACAGGAGAATGTAGAGAACGATCCCAGCCATTGTACACGCTATTTGTTGATTTCACCAAGGCATTTGATACGGTAAACCGCGAGGCATTGTGGTTGGTGTTGGGTAAGTTTGGTTGCCCGCGTAAGTTTGTAAGTTTAATTGCATGTCTGCACAGGGGTATGCAGGCGATGGTGCAGCTAAGTGGAGAGACCTCGGATGACATTGCAGTTGTCACTGATGTGAAGCAAGGCTTTGTCTCAGCTCCTGCCCTGTTTAATATATATCTTCATGCAATGTTGTCTTGTGCTTTTGATGCCGCTTGTGCTTACGGTGTTGGTGTGGAGCATCGTATTGATGGTGGGTTGTTGAACATCCGTCGTTTCGGTACGATAACTCTAATCTGTGAGACAGCTATCCGTGTGTTGCTGTTTGCTGACGACTTTGCGTTGTTTGCACACAGCGCGGATGAATTGTAGCAGATGACTACTGCTCTGGTTTCGACAGCGGCCAAATTCGGGCTCACAATCAACACAAGCAAAACTGTCTGTCCCTTTTGGCCTTCACCGGAAGTGCAATCTGCAATGGTGCCGCAAATCAACATTGATGCTGAAGTATTAGAAACCACCTCCCGCTTCTGTTACCTTAAGAGTGTGATGTCGACTGAGCAGCAGGTACACAGTGAGCTTGGTATCCACGTGTCGAAGACTGCGGTGGCATTCAGCAAGTAGAGTAACAAGTGTGGAACCACCATCAGCTTACCATTGGCACGAAGCTGATGGTGTACAAATCCATGGTGTTGTCCATTCTTCCATACGGCAATGAAACGTGGACGATGTGCCCGCGGGATGTGCGATATCTCGAGCGGTTCCAAGAACAGTGTTTGTGACGGATTCTGCGCATCGGCTGGAGCGACAGAGTTGCGGACACGGAAGTGTTACGTCGAAATGGGATGTATGCAGTGGACTGCATACTTTTGCTGAGACACCTGAGGTGGCTCCGTCATGTGTGGAGTATGGATTCGACGCGGATACTGAAACAACTATTACATGGTCAGTTGAGTATTTGGAATCAGCATGTAGGGAAAACATGGTTACGTTATTAGGACATGATCAAAGTGAGCCTCTCACGTTCTAATCTTGATTGCAGATCATGGGAATCGAAAGTGGTTGATCTGCGCGCATGGCGCGATCTGATCACGAAGGCAGGTCCCGAAGGGCGAGAGAAGGACCTCATGCATGCAAAGAAGAAGCGGCAAGTGCGGAAGCGGCAAGCGCCGATGGGTTGTACCTCATAGACATCAAGCGCATGGTGCTGTAGTTCATGCGGTCGCGAGCGCCTGAGTCAGGTAGGCCTAGTGAGCCTTGAGCGAGGCCACTCGGGACTACAACCGAAGCGACGACGGGTCCTGTAGAGAACGTAGGCAGAACCGGCGCAGCGTTTGCAGGCACGCTGAATATGATTTACTAACCGCGTGCTTGCATGCTAAGTCCCTTTATTTAAGGCGGTGGGATTTCAATTCTGTGCTAATGCTTTTCTTTCTCATGTAATTGTCTACCTGTACTATCTTCTATAAATTTGCACACGTTGCTGCAGCTAATTGTAGTTAATTTCGATGCAATTTTCATGTTTGGGCCATTTTCATAAAGTATACTTTCTGACCTCGTGAACTTATCTTGTATACCTTTGGAAACAACTCTTTTTATACGCCCATTAAGTTAAGATTTATGTCACCGTTTCCTTATGCATAACCCGATTTATTTGTTTTGTTATCTTTCTCTCAAGTGATTGGCTATTGTTTGATATCCCCGGTGTGGATGCCCTTGATGTGCATGTTGACAAGGTGCCTACCTGTCTATTACCCACTACCTCGTCCACCCTGGCTTAAGGAGACAGTTGGTCGTTGCTGGAGGGGACGGGATGCACTGTCCTTGTGGTCGTGCTGGGCTCAAAGCCCGGTTCCATGCAGTCAGTGTGGAGCGGACTTCGTTCCAACCACCGCCTTGTGTGCACTTGATTCCCAAGTACAGCGTGTTTGTGTTTGCCAGTGAAGGAGTGTGGGCCGGCTTCATTGATGAAACCTGGCTCCCATTCACATGCCTCCCGGTCTTATTCCTTCGGGTTTACACTGTATATGGGGTGTGTGTGTGTGTGTGTGTGTGTGTGGAGCAGCGCAAGCCATCCATGGTCCCTCTGTAGGCCCAGGCTTCCTGTGGCTGGTCACAGTGACATGCAAATCCGAAGCCGGATGCCGCTCACTATCTATTCATTTGCACGCTACTGAAGTGCAGAGGACAGGGAAGCGCTCTCACCGGACGATGTACTTGCCGAACTTAAGCAGCCAACTAACATAGTACGTTAAATGCAGTTTGGTCAGCGTACTGATTATAGCGGAGTAGTATGAATACTTGTATGGTTCATGTAAATATTCCAAAACAATGCCAATAAGCACATAGTTCCTCACATGCAATTGCTTCTCCTTCATCACGTGATAGATTGTTATAACTTTATTAGCTTGCAACTGAGTAGCAGCGGTATTCCACATCTGCATGGGTCACCAAAGACACATGAGAGCCAATTGTTTCAATGATGAACGTGTCCCGTTGGCTATTTAAGTTGCTTTCTCCGCTGAAATAGCAGTCTGCAAGGCTCATTTCAACTGGATGAACTCAATCTGTCAGACGAAATCATGTGTTCTTTATATGTATACTCCTTATTCACCAACGTCCAACTATATTTGATGGTTGATCACGTGTGTAATTCGCTAAAATCTCTGGCAGTCCGATACCAGTTCCGACTGAATTGTTTTAAGTATCCGCGCTTTTGTGCACGGAGAATGTGGACTTTAACTTCCGGAACACACCGTGCCGTCAAGTTGATGGCATAGCAATGGATAGCCCATTAGGTTCTGTTTCCGTTGATATCTTTATGTTGATGAGAGAGAAGCATTTCTACCTACACAGCCCAGGCACCATACTACAAACGATATTACGATGATGGTTTAGTCTCATGTTGATCGGAACAGAGATCATGAATTAATTAAGTGGTCCATTTACCGAAAATCAACTTGGTCCGGTCAGCACCTGAACCTCAACCGCTGCACAGCAGTGCGGTACAAACGGACGCTTATAAAGAATCCAATTAGTCAGGCCAAGCGAATTTGTTCGGCTGACTGTCTGAACTATGTGATGGTGTTAATTACAGCAACAATTACGGCGAATGGCTCTCCTCAAAGACGTATTGAGAAACACAGTCATCCGTGATTACCAAAGTATTTAGGTGCATACGGCAGTCAAGAAGTATTTATATGTCAAGTTGACTTTCAAGAGCGATACAGCTATGCTGAAAATATTTAAGAGTTTAATTCAGGCTACTCAACGAAGTCACTATGCTGCGCAAGTTTTCATCATCAACCATAACCGAACTTTGCCTGTACCTCTAACGAAGCGAGTTCAGCCTAGCGGGGCCAAGTCACACTGTGTGTTCCAATTTGTGTGTGAGTGCAGAAATAGTCAAATAGACAGGAATGATATACTCTGAGTTCCCGAATACAGGAGCCTGCGCTGAGATGGATTCCGCGTGAAGTTGCCCAGATTTTCTACCCACGTCAGATTCCGTGCTCGTGTAGACTGCCGGCTTCCTGGATAGTCAAACACCTAGTAGTCTCGGGTCAACGTTGTGTTACGTTACACTAATCCCCGCTTCCTTCGGTTCGCTTGGGCTGTCGCAATGCGTTTAGAAAGCATTATCTGTTAACCTGTAGCTGCTTTGGACGCAGGGGTGAACTTCGTTAATCATCCTGCACCTCGATTTTGTCTAGTCGCACAGATTGTTAGCAATATCAATGTATATTGGTTATTGTTAATGGGATTGAGAAGATAATACGAAATGCATCCATCGACCAACCTTCGTCTTCGTTCCGCACCTTCCAAACTTATTTTCTATTCATGGCCTCCTCAGGCACCAGATTTGTTTACTAATATTATTGGTTTCTGCATCTGCTTAGCAATGCCGCTGAAACGTGCCCAGCAAGCAACACATAAACCCGATCGTCAATTGTTAGACGCTGTACACAAGATTCGTAGGATTGGGCGAAAATTCAGAGCAAAATCCAGACTTTGCACTATTACTGCAGCAGTCAAAGTTCTTTGAAGAATTGAGGCGCCCGAATGTGTTACCCTAATGGACCTACTGCTCTCCAGTCATTTTTCCTGGTCTCCTGAGTAAGGACCTTAAAGCAACTGCCAGATCAGTGAAGTATCTACCCCGGTGGAGTGGAATTTCAAGGATGGAAATCATCAACAACATTGTAACCAGCCATGTCAACTTCCGTAAAAAGTTTGCATTTAAAATATTCATGGATGTTAGCCATTTCTTACACAGAGCTTTGTCCGAATGTTTAACAACCTCCTGCTTGATCAAGCGTATCTACAAAACTGTATATCACCGCATAAGTGTCTATGGTACATCTGTTTTTCCTTTCCTGTCACGTTTTTTGAACGATGATATGCAGGTATTAAAGTCCTGAATAGTGAATTATTCTAGCGCTATTTGCTTTGACAACCCTTTGTTAACGATCGTAGTTTTATATTTATCTGCAAATATTATCAGTTTTTTCCATCGCAATGAGGCTGGACCTTACCGTGGTGCGATGGTTTGTGTTCCTCAGTGATCCGTTTAGCTATACTCGGTGGTGCATTATTGCACCTTCAGAGTCACTCATACCAGATGAGTCAATGGTTATAGGCCAGACAAACGCAGCATCCTGGTCCTCCACGTTGGGTGTTGGAATGAGAGTGGCTCCATATTCCTTAAAACGGACTTCTTGAAGCCCAGTACCAAATCCGCTGCCTTGCGGCCAGGTTTTTGAACCAAAGGCGTTGGTTGAGAACCCTAATCGTTCTCCTGTCTAGGCCTGGGCAACCTGACAGTATCCTGCCCACGCAATACAATGAAGCACACTGCAAACAAATTTCCAATGCTCTGCCCACCGCAGAGGATAATCAACGGCGCCCTATCTGCTGCATCGGGCAGGCTAGATAATGGTTTGGATGCTACTGCTCAAGCCTTGCTGTCTTCTTATTCCTCCTCCTTCGCTTTTTCACCCTTATCGTCCCGTTCCAAGTTCACTTTTATCCCCCCTTTTTCAACCCCCCAATTCTCGGCCCTCCCCCACCTTGCTTCAATAGTCGCTTGTCTTTTAGTTTCAACGCACATGCGAACGCGGAGCGTCATTTCTGCCCTGTCAACAGGCCCATATCCAACCAAGCGGCCCATTTTAATTCATCCGCTTCCATTTGGAGCTCTCGTTCCTCCTTCAGATTGGCATGCCTCAATGTTCGCACATTGCTTAAAATCGGTCAACAGGCAGCACTTGCCCGAACATTAGAGACTCTCTCAATAGAAATCTGCTGCTTATCGGAGAATGGCCTGCAAGCCTCGAGCTCTGTACTCACTCTGCGATCCCTTTCAGGTGACACTAGCAGCATTTTCTCATTGTGCCTATCCGGTGACGATGCAGCTTCGAGCACCGGCCAAGCCGGTATTGGTAATGCCCTGAGTCCCCGGGCTGAAGCTACTCTGGTTGATTGGATTCCAATCAGTAGCCGGATGTATGCGGTCCGATTGGCTGGCTCATTCAAAACCTTGAAGTTGCGTGGGACTAACAGGCGTCTATTCGTTATCGCTGCCTGTGCACCGATAAACTGTAGCGATGACTCGGTAAAAGATGACTTCTATCGTCAAGTGAACGAGCTCTTTCTCCACAGAAGAAGCTCTGACACTGTTGTGCTGGCTGGGGATCTGAACGCTCAAGTTGGAATATTATCCACAGATGAGCTGCGTCTGGGCGGCCAACATGGTGTAGGCTCCCGTAATGATAACGGTGAGCGGTTATTTCATTAGTGTGAGGATGCTCGCTTATTTCTTGCGAGCACTAATTTCCGACACACCACCCGCCGGAGGGTGACTTGGCGCCCACCAGCCTCGAACCAGCTTGGACGCAAATCGATCACATTGGGATAAATTAACGATGGAAAGGCCGCGTCCAGAACTGTCGCTCGATTTGGAGCACAGGTGTGGACACCGACCATGTATGTGCTGATCTGCGGATACGTTTTGGCGTACGCCCATGTCGACGCTGTGAGCGCATTGACACCAGCAAATTGGCGAAGCCAGCTGTTCTGAATGCGTATCGAAGTGCGCTGCCGTGCGAGTTAGATAAACCCACACTGGATGCAAATGAAGATCACTGGTCTCATATTCACTAAACCTTACTAGCAGCAGGAAAATCCTCATGTGGTATGTCTAATCACCAACATGGACAATGGGTCTTTTCACAGTCTCTGGAACTTATAGATGCTCACCGGCATATCCCGGCTGGAAGCGAACACAATGAAACTCGCAAAGAGCTCCGGGCAAAACTCCGTGTTAGCCTGAAGAGAGACCGCGAATCCTGGTGACCTCATCGTGCGTCAGAGATAGAAATGGCCCCTGCCCTTGGTAACCATCGTAAGTTATTCTGTCTGATACGGGAAACGGGCAGCAGGAGACTTGGTGTTAGTGAAGCAATTTGTGACGAGAGTGGACAGCCTATCCACAACTTATCAAAACGCCTAGAGGGTTGGGCTGAGCACTTTGAACGGCAATTTAATCGGTCGGAATGGTTAAATTTCTCGAGGGCCGCTGATCGCCCCGCTCCCTGGGCTGTCCATTTGGATCCACCATCTCGCTCAGAACTCAAAAGTGAGAGCGGACGGTTAAAGTTGAACAAAGCCGAGGGACCTGATGATCTTCCTCCAGCCCTCTTCAAATTCGGGGGACCTGCTCTTGTGGTTGATTTACACGAGTTACTAGTCAAACTATGGGAGCAGGAAACTGTCCCAACCGATTGAAGCCGCTCCGTCATAGTCCCAATTTTCAAAGGAGGCTCACGATCGGAATGCGGCAGCCATAGAGGGATCAGTCTGATCTCTATCGCCTCCAAATTGCTTGCCTCTGTCATCCTTCACAGACTGACTGGCACTCGTGAAAGCCAGATTCGTGAAGTACAAGCTGGATTTCGTCGAGGAAATGGCTGCATTGACCACATCTTCACCTTGCGTCAGTTGTTGGAGCACCGTCACATATATTGGCGACCCACCGTTTTCGTGTTCCTGGATATCAACGGTGCATTCGATTCGGTGGATAGACATACACTTTGGAACTGTCTACTCAGGATAGGTGTACCTGAGAAATAAATGAATATTATCTGAACATTATATGCGCACAGCTCGGGCAGAGTGAGGGCTTACGTCAGGTTGTCGTCGCCCTTCAATATCTCCATAGGCGTGAGACAAGGATGCTCGCTGTCACCTTTCCTCTTCACCTTCGCTGTTGACGAAGTCATGGAAATCGCGTTCACAGGACATGACTTTGAACGGGTGGATCTGCTCCCAGGAGAACGAATTCATGACTTAGAGTATGCTGATGATATTGCCCTAATCTGCGACAGCTCACAAACGTGTCAAGCGGCACTGGACAGATTAGCACTAGCTGTCCGTCTCTTCGGGCTTTGCTTCGCACCCTCGAAGTGCAAAGCGTTCCTCCAAGATTGGTCTGGACCGCCTCCTACGCTGACCGTTGGTGGGGATCAGCTAGAAGTCGTTCAAAAATTCAACTATCTGGGAAGTTGTATCAGCACCAGTGAGATTGTGGATGAGATCACGAACCGTATAGCAAAAGCTCGGGGCACTTTTGCTAACTTTCGCCACTTATGGCGGCTGTGCGACATCACTCTTGCCCTGAAGGGTAGAGTGTACAATGCAGCGGTACGTTCGACTCTACTCTACAGTTGTAAAACCTAGCAGCTTAAAGCAGCGGCGATGGGAACACTGCGCGAGCAACGAGCGTGTTTGACGCCTTGTTTACGGCACAAGAAAAGAAAATGAACCGCTCAGCACCGTCATTTCACGCACCAGGCTCCGATGGCTCGGCCACGTGTTACGCATGTCAGCCCACCGACTCCCGCGACGTGTGTTGTTTGCGTGCCGGGGTGTGGATGGAAGAACAGGAGGAGTGGCCAAGCGATGACTTGGTCCAGAGGAATGAAGGCCCTCACTTCTGAGCTTGTCTCGGTTGGAGCGTCTCGGCTCCCTGGTTGGGGTCCGAAAGATGATGAACACGTTTGCTTGGACACACTTGCTGATATGGCTAGGAGCCGACCTCAGTGGCGTTTGTGCTGTGAGTTTCTTTATCCCACCCCATCCATCTTAGCCTCCCCCTCCAAACCACGGTCTCATTAGTTAGCTTTATATAATATCGCATAGTCTTTTTTGGTGCACAGTAGCCGACTGGTAGCTTACCGGAACGATGCCCATCCGTTACCGCTAGCTCAGCCGGCTTACACCAGTTGCTATTTTTTCTCCTTTTTTTATCTGTATTGCGGCACAGTGGCTGAGGTGTTCCCCGCCTCTAGCTAACGTGTATAATGAGGATGATGATGACTAACAGTATCTATTACGGATCCCTTTCCGTGGCATGTGTGTTGGAGTTGAATATTCACCCTGCAAACGTGCATAAAACACATTCTTGACTTGATTTGACAAAACTCAAATCTTTTATCTATTTTAACAAATAACAGAACTATCTAAACTATTCCGTGCCCGGGATCCGCGTTGCGGCAGCACGTTTAATTTTATCACAACGCCTGATGGAATATAGTGTGGAATATAGTGGAATATAGTGTGTGGAATAGTGTGGGTCCCCACTATGTGGAAGTGTGGCATTATAACCCCTATTTTTAAGGGCGGTAGCCGTTCCGATCCTGCAAACTATCATCCAATGACTCTCCTCCCAGTGCTCGCGAAGGTGATGGAAGCAGTCGTCGCTGAGGCTTTAATGGACTACCTAGAAAAATGCAACATTTTGATACCGGAACAGCATGGCTTCCGTCAACACCGGTCATGCACCACCAACCTACTGATTGCACGAGGTAGTTGGACGGAAGTGGCTGATGATGGGGTCGGAGACGATGTCATCTATCTGGACTTCTCCAAAGCTTTCGACCGCCTTGATCACCGCATCCTACTTCAACGGCTACAGAGTTACGGAATCGGTGATCCTCTACTTGGTTGGATTGGCAACTTCTTTTACCAACGAAAGCTCCAAGTACGTGTTAGAGGATCACTTCCTAATCCAATTGAGGGGGAATGTGGTGTCCCACAAGGCTCAGTGCTGGGACCGCGTTTATTCCTGGTGTTCATCAACGACCTGGCAAGAGTCCTCTCCTCAAATTTCCTGCCTTTCGCCGATGATGTCAAGATATGACAGGCGATTGGCAACAAGCCAGATCAGGATCCGCTCCAACATGACTTAGATTGCATTTACGAATGATCAAAGAGGAACATGCTTCAATTGAACGTAGCTAAGTGCAAAGTGATACATCTGCGTCACCAGCCGGTTAGCGCTTACAAGCTTTGAGACCACAACTTGTAGAAGGTCTCTCAGGAGCGTGACCTGAGTGTATTGGTACAGGAAGATCTCGGGTGTTCCAAACAAGCAGAGAAGGCGACGAGAACCGGAAATCAACACTTCGACCTTCTTCGAAGAGCCTTCGGTCGGTTTGAACCATCAACATTTCCACAAATGCTTAACGCCTACGTGCGACCTCACGTGGAATATGCTATTCAGACGTGGCAGCCGTGGCAGAAACAGGATCTCGTTGCTCTCGAGACTCCGCAACGGAGGGCAACCAAGAATGTCAGGGGCCTCTTTCATCTGCCCTATCAGCTTAGATTGAAATCGCTAAGAATCTACAGCAGTCGATATCGGCTTTCGCGGGGGATCTCATAATGGTTTACCAAATTCAGAAGGACCCAAACCACATTTGCCGTCTGCTGCTGGAATTGAACCACAACACTAACCTAAGAGGTCACCCTCTGAAACTGACAATTCAGTATGGCCGACTTGAATGCCGTAGAAATTTCTTTTCTCTCCGCGTGTGCCAGCCTTGGAGCGCCCTCCCTAATTATGTCGTCTCTGCTCCCAATCTGGCGATGTTTAAAAAACGTGTTGACGATGCATTGTCTTAGTTACATTTCAGGTTATGACTTGTTAGCCAGGGGCTACAAAAAGCAACCAAACGGTGTCTTGCCAAGCGCCTTACCAATGGATTTATGGATTTATATGTTTAATACGCGAACATCTCTGCTATTCCACATAAGTCTATGGTGAGTCCACCACAACGCTTTTCACTTTATCATGCAATTGATTTTCACAATAATTTCCATCATACGGGACTTGTTAAGCAACGCTTTTTTACACGTAATAAACCATTGTTCCATTGTTCCAAATACTTCGATACACCAAGTACTATTTGTGTAGCTTCCATTACTTACTCTGGCGAATCAATGCTTAATGAATCCACAAACACACGAGCGCCTATCATCCTGCACGTCGGTGAAAGTCTATGCACCCTGGAATTCATTAATGCGAAAACCACTGGCCAACTCTCATTTATGCACCACGACCTACGCAGTGCTTTATTGAGTTCTCCACTGCTTAAAAAATGCAATGGTAGCGACTTGCCTCTGAGTTTACTCCACATATTTGCACTATTTTCAACAACGGAGTACAGCCTAGTCAGTGGAAGAATTCTGTCGTTAACCCGCAACACAAAGTGGAGCCGCTCACGAGGTTAAGTTCTATCGCCCCCTCAGACACATGCTCAGTTTGTCTTGAATAATGGAAAGAATAGTGAACGATCAACCGTTTATCTTCTTGTACAAGACCCACGTCACCAGCTAGACGCAGCACGGTTTTATGCTATGTCGATCCTGCGCGAAATGCCAAGTAAACCTCTTAAACCACACAGAGGTTGACATAGACTACAGAAACATCGTTATACTCCTGTTCCTGGACATGCAAAGAGCCTTTGAGAGACTGCCTCATCGGAGGTTACTCCACTAATGGAACGCAATCGGTATTGTATAGCCGATGTTTTCTTGGTTGTCATCAAATCTGGTTAGTAGATAGCAGATGGTACGCACAGGTGACCAATTCTCTCAACCGAATGCAGTCACTAACGGAGTAATTCAAAGAAGTGTTCTTGCTTCACTTCTTTTTCTCGTCTATGTAAACAATGTGTTCCAGCGAAAAAGTCATGATGTTGCATTTCTGTTTACTAATTACATTAGAGTCGTCTACTCAAAAGATGGTGTAAATACACGGGAAGCCGTACGCCTCATTCAAGATGACCTATGTATACTCGAATCCTGGTGTCAAATGCTACTCACGCTATTTACCGTGGACAAGTGTACTACTCTGTCGTACAAATGTCAAGTACCACCAAGTAGTCTATTAGCACATGAAGAGTACATCTCTCACTATACGACAGTTGGATCCCTGGGAGTGCGATACTGTTGCATTCCGTTGTTCTAAACAGTGTGACTTTCAAGTTTCGAAGCCCATGAAAATCGTAGGCTACATATGCCATCCGTTTAACGTCACGGAATCTAGCATTTGGCTTTACAAGACCTATGTATTGCCTTGTATGGAATACGGTCCATTGGTTCAATCGAATCTGCGAAAATTTGAGCAGCATGGTCTGGAGCCGGCTCAGTGACGTTTAACGAAAAAACTATGCAGTTATTCCTCTTAGGTGGCATGCAGTTGGCGTTGCGATGCGTTTGCATTTGATTCCGTTTGGTTTCGGAGAATGAAACTAAGACTGTGTTATCTTTACAGGATCATAAACTATCATGTGCACAGTTCTAATATGGGCGTTTACATGCCAAGATTCCAAAATTTATTACGATAATTAAATAACGATTTCATTAACCCACTACTCGAAGAGTTGGAACAAACATTTCGGAGATAACAATACATGCGAAATTGTAAGCTTTCGATTAGTGGGCAGTAAACCGTCCAAAAGGCGAGTAATGTGTTCGAGACATCACAATTTCACCATAGCGATTTCGAGTATGTTATACACTGCGAGTGACAAAAGTACGAACAAGACATGTATTTGGGGTAAATGCACATTTGCATATGAATATTTCGGCCCACAGCCCATGTGATTAACATTTCATCCGAGCTTAAACATCTTTCATACGTTTGTGAAAAGCACTGGTTTATTGACAGGTGGAAAAACCAGCAAAACAAATAGTATCCTTTATGTTACATAGGCTTGGAGTTTGTGTTTACGCTTTTTCAGTTAATTATGCAACAGGAAATAACTGCGAATTTTCGAATTGTCCATGGGACAGTCAGCTTCCAGCTTTTTCTTAGTATACATCAATTTCTGTTTTTCCTTTACGTACATACTTGTATACATGCTACCTACTTACCTTCAGAAGTGATTTCTTTCCGATACTATGTTGTTTAAAATTGTCTACAAAACAAAACTTTGTACCTGTCAATCTGTCCGTTCGCGGGAGCGGTCTCTCGCAGCTTGGAGAAATAAAGGATTTCATTATTCAGTTAGTTAGAAAATACTGATGACTGGTTCACACAGATCAATGTCGTCAATAGAGCATCGGAAGAGATTGGTAGTAAACTACGTTATCACCTGTGGTCACCTTACTGGCCTCAGTAAGTCTTCGTTTACATAATTTTATGAGCATTTGACATGGACCAACAGGAGTATGAATGGCTAACTCGACGTCGTCTTTGCTGTGGTCAACCTCTCCTACAACATTTCTCATAAAAGAGGACACTGAGATGGAAACATCTAAGATGAGTGTATGTTATTCGGTAATACTATATACTAACATCACAGTCTTGGATTACGTAGTAGAAAGCGGGAGACGGAGTGCGGGGGAATGATTGGGTAGGATTTCCAGCACGACTGCTTAGACGTCACAAATGAATTGGAGGCCAATAACCATTGAACCCGCAAGTAAATCCATTCAACTCAGCCACGAATGGAAGTGAATAATCCGAAGGATCGAAGTACAACGAGTCTGAGTTCACAATCAGTTTGTAACGCGTTAACTTGGATTTGAATGACGGGTGAGCTTGGCTTGTTTCAATTTTGCTACAGCCATCAACACTAAAGTGTCCATTGACGAATTCCTTCTTGAAAATGAGCTGTGACAGAGTGAAGAAAGAAGGTCAGAGCCAAATTCCGAAATGCAACAAGAAATACATTAATGAGCAAAGAGCGACCACGTGGGATGGCCGCCAACATGTAACATGCCACTTCGAACGCTGTCTGTTTAAAGCAGGGATTTCAGCGTCTGAACGTGCAAGCCAACGTGATCGAGGCCATACGTACCTTACGACAAGTGCGACGATTTATCGGGCCAACAAGTATGAAAGCTGAAAGGGATGGACAAATATTTTGTAACCCTTGCGGATGGTGCGCACAGGTAGAAAAGTTAATGTGTAAAAGCGTCCAAGAGTAAGCCATGGGTCAGAAGCCTGAAATCAAGGATGAAAATGAATGACCAACACACCTAATATCCATGCGAGCAGATCCACTATGAACCTCACTCAGCACATACGATTAAGTTGACCACAAATTATCCTGCAATGGGAACTAACGTATGCGTGCACACAAGTGAACTGGTAGTCCACGCGACTGGTGGCTCCGTGTTGAGCTCTGCCCTGACGTTTATCTGAGTTGGTGCCAAATCATCCAACACGAGGTTGATAACTTAGACCTTGGCTGTGAATGGTATTCAGTCAAAATGGAATTTGAACGTCCAGCATCGATTCGATGATAGTCGTGATGGTCGTGGTGCAGTATGGAGCATGAGGCGGTCAAGAGTGTACACTGGGTAGCCGATGCACTTTGCCGGTGTACAAATAAGCAGCACAAAGCGAAGCACCATGTGTCCTTAGGGGTTGGATGCTGCAACTATTCCACACCCCATAACTGAATACGGCACTAAGTAGTATTGCGCCTACGATATGAGAAGCGATTCCGTGCAAAGTCAAACGTGTTTATTCGCCTCCCTCTCTTCCTTCTCTAGATACCAGCTAGATTAAGATTAATCACAAAAGTACCATACCGTGGCAACACGCATACAGTATGCACACGTGTCTCGCATCGGACACCAACATGATCATCATCGCTGACAATATACCGACATAATTTATTATACTAAAACACTACAGTCTGAGGCGTTGAGGGATGATGGTTTGCATAGGCAAATGTGCAGTTAATTGGATGATAGTTTCATTCGTCGCTCGCACCTCAAACGAACTTACATGCGTTGACAGCAGCATCCATGACCGGCGCAGATTCTGCAATCATGAAAGCAAAGGGGCAAGAAAACAAAAATATTTCATAAGGACGATAAGCGCCTAAATAAATGCGATGCTGCGTCAATCCAAGTTGGATATTTTTCACACGTTAACAAGGTACGACAAAAAATCAATGGACATTTACATGTGAAAATTGCTCGGAACTCCAGATGTCACTTCAAAGCGTCACTGTGTTGATACCAAAGTGAAATTGATTACTGCCGAAAAGTATTACACTCTGCATGTGGTAATATATCCAACCGGGTATCGGGAGCTGAGAATGTGCATGTCTAAGTTTTGGACTGGTTCGATTAGTGAATTATTCCAATTGAGATAAAGAACTGAATTGCTCGCGTGTCCCTAGCACACCCGTTTCAATCAAGGTAATCTGATAGCCGCATCCATAAACAAACAAACGCTGAACTCACCGAAGACATCACGTTCCTCCCCGGTTGTGACGGTGGTCAGACAATCACCTGCATTCTCGTTGAGCAACCGATTGACTCTCCACGCCCGTTCGAACACTATCATACTTTGATAATCCATTTGGAGCTTCGTCTCATTCATGGCCACTTGCAACTTGTAGTAAGGAGTCTTACCTGTCAGCATGAGGCTAGACGCGGTGCACCCAATGAACATGCCGGAATTCCACCGTGTCCTGCTGCGTGCTTTCAGCTGCAGAAGTTGACGTACAAATCAGGCATGTGGAGGGCAGTAGGAATAGGAAAAATGATGCCGAACAAAATTCACAAGGTAAATGCGTTATTCATTTAACTTACTGGGTTATTGGGATTTCGCCAATTCGAGGGTGCAATGTGTTCGATGTTGACATCTCAGCACAACCCACTTTATTCGCAATAATTTACCAATGTGGCAGAGCAACGACCACTCAGTAGGGAAGTGCGGCTTATTCGTCCCCATCACAATACACCGCAGCACTCGCAGTCAACTTCCTACACCCATTCACTGCGCCAACCAACAAGCACTAAAGCACTATCTCATTCGAGGAACCGGGGTGACGTACAACAGTCAAACCTTGAGTTAGGCAAAGCCGATTATCCGAAACTGAGAACAAGTTGGATCGTCACATCAACGGAATTTTAAAGCTGGTATTTCTCTTCAGAAATTCGAAAAACGCAGAAAGAAGACGAACACTGGTAAATGCACGCATCCATCAGTGATTAATGGAATTGTCAGAAAATTGTACAAATATGGGAATTTAAAAGACCTCAATCGCTTGGGATCCCAATGTTTGAGCGTCAACAACGAGATGCAATTAAACTGGTCAGGAGAAAATGGAACTGTGGAATCCACTGGTAAAACCGAACAGGTGGAGGTTAATTAGCTACACGACAATGTGTAAAACTACGAAGAAATTCTCAGTAGCGGATGTTTGACCATCCAATCCCAGTGTGGTAGGTGTGTGAGGGTGGAACACAAATGCACATAGCAAGTGATAGTCAAGTGGATGACCTCCTACACATTGTTCAAATTATGCGGTAAAATCGTGATGGTTACGTCACCACCCCGGATGCAAGAGGATGTGTTACAGTGGAAAAAAGTTGATGGGGTAAATATATTAACAGGTGTAGAAATGAGGGGTGCATTTCAAGTAGTGAAAGAAATTACGGTCGGTTGGATATGCACCATGTTAGTATACAGCGTTAGAGACCAGATCAACCGTTGCTTGCTGATGACGTGTAAGGTCGGAAATCGGTGCCACATGGCAACGTCGAATAGACAGGTGAGAGCCGAGGAGAGAACCCAGAGGAAGTTCCGGCCAAAGTGCCGTAATCCGTTTTAACATGACTGCCGTGTTATGCCAGCCCGTTAATCCTTGGATCACCGAGTGAGAACAGCACACCACTGTGCTTTGCGACAGATTTCGCCTCGCACTCTCCGACATTTAGACAGTCGAATAGTGTGAAGTTTGCACAGTTACAAATGTTCAATTAAATTTGTGACGGTGCGGATCGATTCTATACCAGAAATGCAAACTTACCAGCTCACACGCATCATCTGAAGCAAGCGCCTTGCGCTGGGAATCGTCTTTTGGTGGTAACGGAACCGAGAACAGAACGGTCACATTCACTGCGAATGGAGGAGGAATTGAACCATCAGTCACCCCGTGAAATTAAGTAAGCATTAAGATGAAAGTAACTGAGAGTAAGTCACAAGGACCGTCTATGTGGCAAGCCCTAGAAGTGACTGTAGAAGCGGACATGGCTGACAAAAGTATTCACTCGAGTTGAACATACCGACGGAGAGCGCGGACTGCAGAAGTGCCAGATTGCACCAGATTGCTTGACTCAGACCCACGTAGTTACCGCTCAAACTGGCTAGCTTCCTACTTTGCAAAGGTACAAATTAAATTATACTTTTATGATATTGTACACGTGGTACTCAGACATACTGGGAAATCTCCAGAGCTTACCAATTGTTTAACATTTGCCGTGCAATTAAGCTTGTGTCATTGCAACCTCTTTATTCTACTCCATTTTGCCTGCTTTCGAATTCCGCTGTCTAGACCAGCCATTCTCAACGGGAGCCATATGACCATGGAGAATTCCCGGCGGGACCTGGGATAGGAACATTTTTAGGGGGGGCATGGATGGACCGTGAACAGAGTGTTGTGATAACACAAATAACAAAATTCTTTTAAAATATTCCTGAGAGTTTCTCTATGCGTACTGATCTACTCTGGTAACTACCGGTCAGTGAAATGAATTACGCACGCACAAATCACTGTTTCCCAGGGTGTGAAAGCGAGACCGGACAGACTTTCAGTTGCCGAGCTGACACAGTGAACCAACGGATGCATTGACTGTGCAAGCTGCCGCGATCCAAGTGAACTCTTGTCAGGGCGCTGCGGCAGTTGTCTCTCAAAGCCACACGGACACCGAGTTTCCCTCAGGACACTGCCACTAGGTGACATCTCATGTTCCGGTCAGTCTATTTTCCGTTGGGTCTGTGTCGTACCGCTAGATTGCGCGTTTTTCGTCTCCAGTCTCAGCTCACATGTACATCTGACAGCTAAGTCACGTTAGCCCGCAACGTTCCGAAGTCGAGTGGCTACTCTGCGCGCGTGGCGTAATATTTCTGAAGAAAGTTCGTTCGTTCTGACTAAGTGGCGAAATAGCTATTGACGCGTTATAACGCTTAATTAACATGCAGTTTAGTTAAATACTTCGAATTGGCGAGTAGTTTTGTCAACTTATATCATGCGTATGAACATCCGGTTCCTTTGGTGAGTACATGTAACATAATGTGTACACAGAGATACTTCTCCTGATACTTGTATTAATCAAATGCCTTACCAGCACGCAACTGGTGCCATGCTTGGCGGTGGCCGATGTCATGAAGTTTTCTTCAGTCCTTTTAGTTATCCACTGTATTTTCAAATTCATCCTCAGTATTTCTACACTTTTACAGTTCAACATTGTAGCAACCAACATAGGTTACAAGTATACTTATCAAATGTCCTATGATCTCATGGTCAAGCAAGAATAAGTTTAGTGCCACCAATTATGCACACTTACTGCATGATTCGCCTTGCCAAATAACGTTATTTAATACCCATGATGTAACAGATTAAGAGAACTAAAACAAACTCAGTATATGTATAGATGTTATAGACTAACAATCTACGGTGACATATTTCAGAAATGAGCTCCTCAGCAAGAAATTAGTGCCGGCAGTACTCCGTGGAATACCTGTCATTTGGATTTATCGCATCACCTCACATCCCCACACGACCTACGTGGTTAATTTGCCAACACACTCTTTTGACTGAAACTATGAGACTTATTGAACTGAAAATTCATTTACCTAGTAATCATAAGGACGAAGGCGGATAGTTTGTGGAATTTTTCGGAAAGCTGCAGGATATTATCGAAAATAGACCAACTTTGACGACAATGGTATCTGACAGTAGAAAAATAGGCGAATGGACTTACGGCATCTTAGGAAATCAGTAATTTGACTGCCAAAACTATAGCCCACATAATGTTGGAGAACAGATTATATATATTACCTTCCGTGACAAGTATACTGTCTGACCTGATGAGTATAAACCCACAAGAACCAGTTCAAGCCATAAGGCTGAACAACTCAACTACATTGAGTCGAAAAGCTGAGATGAATCAGGACATAGAAAGTACCTTAGTTACTGTAGTACATCGAATTTTCGTTACAATTTAACGAATCTACTTTGTCTGACAACGCCGCTCTTCTCGTGGCATATGTCCGTTTATGCAATGACAATGAAATAATGGAAGAGATGCCTTCTACCAGGAGAATTAAAATGCATACGAAAGACCAGTCTCTATTTCTTAACCGAATGCCCCCAGATGTTGCCTGGGAAACCTTTACAAAGACGTTTAGCACACTGGTAGCACACGCATTGGAACAGAAGTCCTTCCAACATAAGAACAAGCATAAGTCATTTCTGAGGAGCAGAACACGTAAATGTATGTCCCGGAGGGATTTGGCATAGCGAGATCACTAGGACTGCTCGAATGCCGAAACCTGGACTGCATACCTGACACATCGTAACTTTTGTGTGAAACTGATCCGCAAACACCTGGTCACGCATCAGCATGAGTTAATGAAGCGATTCTGCACGGACCGCGAAATTCTGCACAGGCACGTTAACGGTCTTCGTAAGGTCGAGCGGGGGATTCCAGCACTAATCACGGCTGATGGATGCACGCGATAAGCAATGGAAGCAGACGATCGCCTAAGGCTTCATTACTCCCAAACTTTCCAGCAGGTAACGTGCCCAAATATTCTCCTCGTTTCTATTACTCCACCATCGGGTTTAGACAACATCACCTTCATTGCGGAAGCTGTATTGAAGAAGTTGTTATCCTTGCGTAACCACAGTTCTCCTGGAGTCGACAACTACCGACCAAAGGCTCTACAGGCGGTAGCTACTGATCTAGCAGAATCACTGCCTGTTTTCTATCAGCAATATCTAGAGGAGAACCATATTCCACCAGTATGGAAGTGAGGGGTCATCACTCCTATCCATAAAGGAGGTAGACGCACCCAGCCTACCAACTACCGTCCAATGACACTATTTCCTGTGCTATCCAAAGTGATGTAATCGATCATCGTAGATGCGCTGATGCAATATTTGGAAAGCCACAACTTAATAGCCACTGAGCAACATGGCTTTCGTCAAAAGCTTTCATGTAATGGTTGGCGGCATCCGGTTTCGGATTTGCCTGTCACTGTGGCAAGCCACAGGACGCCTGCGCCTACAGAGGGACCATGGGTGGCCTGCGCTGCACCACCCACAGCTCCAACCACATACCACATATCCAGTGTAAACCCGAAGGAATAAGACCGGGAGGCATGTGGATGGGAGCCACGTTTCATCAACAGAGTCGGCCCACACTCCTTCACAGGCAAACACAAGCACGCTGTATTTGGGAATCAAGCGCACACAAGGCGGTGGCTGGACTGTAGTCCGCTCCACGCTGACTGCATGGAACCACTCTTTGATCCTAACACGGCCACAAGGACCGTGCACCCCGTCCCCTCCAGCAACGATCAACTGTCTCCTAAAGCCAGTATGAACGAGGTAGTGGATAATAGACAGGTAAGCACCTTGTCAACATGCACATCAAGCGCAGCCACACCGGGGATATCAAACAACAGCCAATCACTTGAGAGAGAGAGATACAAAGAAAATAGCTCGATTAATGCATAAGGAAACGGTGACATAAACCTTACGTTAATGAGCATATGAAATAAGTTGTTTACAAACGAATCCTAGATAAGTTCACGAGGTCAGAAAGCATACTTTACGGAAATGCCACGAACACAAAAATGTTATGGAAATCGAATACAATTGGCTTAAGCGAGGTGCGCAAGTTAATGGAATAGAGTACAGGTAGACATTTATATGAGAAAGAAAAGCATTAAGGCAAAATTGAAAACCCACCACCTGAAATAAAGAGACTTAACATGCAAACACGCGGTTAGTAAATCGAATGCAGCGTACCTACAAACGCTGCGCCGGTTCTGCATACCTTCTCCGCAGGACCCGTCGTAGCTTCTTTAGTCGTCCCGAGTGGCCTCGCTCATGGCTCACTAGGCCTGCCTGACTCAGGCACTCGCGACCGCATGTGCTACAGCACCATGCGTTCGATGTCGACGGTGTACAACCCATCGGTGCTTGCCCCTTCCGCAATTGCCGCTTCTTCTCTGCATGCATGACGTCTTTTTTCCGCACTTGGGCAACTGCCTTCTTGATCAGATCGCGCCACGCATGCCGATCAATTGTCTTCGATTCCCATGATCTGCAATCAAGATTAGAACGTGTGAGTCTCACTTTAATCATGTCCTGGTAACGTAACTTTGGTTTCCCCAAATGCCGCTTCCCAATACTCAGCTGACCGTAAAAAAGTTGTTTTGGTATCCGAGTCGAACCCATACGGGTCACATGACCGATCCACCTCAGGTGTCTCAATACAAGTATGCAGTCCACTGCATACATCCAACTTCGGCGCAACACTTCCGTGGCTGCAACTCTGGCGCCCCAACCGATGCGCAAAATCCGTCGCAGACACTGCTGATGGAACCGCTCGAGATATCGCACATCCCGCGGGCACATCGTCCACGTTTCACTGCCGTATAGAAGAACAGACAGCACCATGGATTTGTACACCATCAGCTTCGTGCCAATGGTAAGCTGATGGTTGTTCCACACTCGGTACTCAAGCTTCCCGAATGCCGCTGCTGCCTTCGACACGCGGATACGCAGTTCACTGTGTAGCTGCTGATCAGTCGACATCACACTCCCAAGGTAACAGAAGCTGGAGGTGGTTTCCAATACTTCAGCACCAATGCTGATTCGCGGCAATATTGAAGATTGCACCTCCGGTGAAGGCTGAAAGAGACAGACAGTTTTGCTTGTGTTGATGGTGAGCCCGAATTTGGCCGCTGTCGAATCCAGAGCACTAGTCATGTGCTGCAACTCATCCGCGCTGTGTGAGAACAACGCACAGTCGTCAGCAAACAGCAACATACGGATAGTTGTCTCACAGACTAGAGTTCTCGCACCGAAACGACGGATGTTCAGCAACCCACCATCAATACGGTGCTCCACACGAACACCGTAAGTACAAGCCGCATCAAAAGCACAAGACATCATTGCATGAAGATAGATATTAAACAGGGCAGGAGCTAAGACACAGTATCGTTTCACACCAGAGACAACTGCAAAGACATCCGAGATCTCTCCACTCAGCTGCACCCTCGCCCGCATACCACTGTGCAGACATGCAATTAAACTTACAAATTTACGCGGGCAAACAAACTTACCCAACACCAACCACAATCCCTCGCGGTTCACCGTATCAAATGCCTTGGTGAAATCAACAAAAAGTGAGTACACTGGCTGGTGTCATTCTATGCACTTCTCTTGCAACTGACGAGCCGCAAACCCCATATCTATCGTGCTGCGACCCGAACGGAATCCGCATTGCTCCTCCGCCACGTGAGGTTCCACAACCTGACTGACGAGACGGTTGAGCAGGATTCGGGTAATCACTTTGCCCACACAATTCAGCAAGTTGATGCCACGATAATTCGTGCAACATTGCTCGCTACCTTTGCTCTTGTACAGTGGTATCACAAGGGCATCTTTCAGCTCAGGAGGCACCTCCTCCTCAATCCAGAACATTTGCGGTTGCGCAGCTCAGCAAGTGCTCTCTACGTCTCATCCAGTGTCGGCGTGTCCGCCAGACACGTCTTCACATCGTGCTGCTTCAGGCCGTTCAATGTAGGCCAGTGGATCTCTGAACGTTTGTTCAAGAGACAGTCAAAGTGTTTCCGCCAGGTCTGCATTATGTCTGCTGTCTGTGTGCAGGTATCACCTGAACTACCATCGATCAGTGTCCTCAGCGGCTCCAATCTCGGTCCATACACCGCCTTCAAGGAGTCAAAGCATTCCTTGTGTTGGCGGCGTTCGGCGTAGCATTGCATCTGCTTTGCCTTCTCCGTCCACCATGCACATTGTTATGCGACAGAGCTCTGGTGTCAGATGCCGTCGAAGTTTGTAAAACTGTCTACTATTTCCCAAGTCACTGGGGTCCGCAACATATGCAGCATTTCATGTAATACGCACCTATTAATTGCACGTACTAGCTGGACTGAAGCTGTTGATGATGAAATAGGAGTCGATGTCATCTACCTGGAATTTTCAAAAGTGTTTGATCGCTTAGACCATCGAATTCTCCTTCAGAAGCTACGGAACTACGGCATTGCCGACCCGATCCTGAGTTGGATTAGCAATTTTCTACAAGAACGACGGCTAGTGGTGAGAGTCCGAGAATCATTTTCTGATTCAACGGTTCAATGGTGTATGATGGGATAAAAAGCATAACTTTACAAGCCCCACAGGATGGATATGCAAAAGAAAATTAAAATCAAAATGTTCCAACGTGGAACATAAAATATCATTGGTTAAATCATTGCACTTTAACAAAGTGTTGTGTATCGTTTATCACTAAGATGAAAATCTAAGAGTCTTTCGAATGCCGTCATGTCTGGTGCGTTCACCACATAGTTTGGTAATGCATTCCAGTGAGAACAGATTCTAAGTGAGAAAAAATACTTTCTACAATTCAAACGAGTGTTGCGTCATTAGTTTCAGGTGGTTGCCTCGGTTTTGTTTGTATGGGGCTAGAGTCAACAGTGATGTACATAGATGCTTGCTTTCGGTTAGTATCCGGTATATGAGAGTAAGATCTCCGCGAAGCCGTCGGTATTCTAATGAGAACACACCGAGTACACGAAGACGCATTTCGTAACTTATACCAGATAGTCCACGCGTTGCTTTTGTGGCTCTTCTTTGGGGCTGTTCCAAGAGGCGGATGTCTCGTTTTAACCATGGACACCAGGCCTGAA
Organism: Dicrocoelium dendriticum; assembly: GCA_944474145.2. Taxonomy (NCBI): domain Eukaryota; kingdom Metazoa; phylum Platyhelminthes; class Trematoda; order Plagiorchiida; family Dicrocoeliidae; genus Dicrocoelium; species Dicrocoelium dendriticum. The sequence continues at coordinate 61,114,361 of OX104062.1, read as the reverse complement.
TTGCATATTCAACATGAGGACGAATGTAGGAGTTAATCAACAATGGTACTAGCTGTCGCTCAAAAGTGCCGAGAGCTCGCCTCAAAAGTCTCAAGTTCATGTTCGCTACTCTTGCTGCTTTCGAACATTGGAGCGAATTTCCAAGACTCTCTTGCACGATTATACCTAGGTCGCGTTCACTAGTCACGTGTTGCATGACGTGTTGCCCGAAAAGGTATGTGTTGACGAAGCTGTTGTGCACCGTCAACAGGTGGCACTTTGCAGGGTTTAGTGGGAGCTGGTTCTTTTCTGCCCATTCGTTAATCCGGGTCAGATCTTCCTGGAGGTAGACACGGTCGGATGCTGAGCGAATTGCTCTCCATATTTTAGCATCGTCTGCAAATATTTGCATTGGAGATAGAATGTCTGCTGGAAGGTCATTAATGTAGACTAAATATAGTAGCGGTCCGAGGACGGATCCTTGTGGTACACCAATGGAGACGTAAAGGCTTTCGGAATAGGTGTCAGATACTCTTACCTTGATTGCTCTGTCGTGTAAGTAGTCTTCTAACCAGGTGAGCAGGGAATCGTTGATACCGTAGGCAGCAAGCTTTTGGAGGAGAAAGAAGTGATTGACCCTGTCGAATGCTTTAGGAAAATCCAGGTATATCATCTCTATGGGCACTCCTTCATCAGCCGCCCTGGTCCATAAGTCCCGAATAATCAGCAAATTGGTGAGACAAGATCGTCTGCGTCGGAACCCATGTTGGGCATTAGAAATTATCTGTTGACTTTCAAAGTATCGCGCCAGTTCATCTGCGATTACCGATTCCATAACTTTTGACAAAACAGGAAGGAGAGTAATAGGTCGGTAGTTAGCAGGATCCGGGCGCTTGCCTCCTTTATATATCGGAGTGATAATTCCATTTTTCCACTCATATGGGAGTGTATGGGAGTTAAGCAGACACTGAAAAAAGGTTGCAAGTGGTGTTGCTATGGTGTGAGCAAGGGCTTTTAATACTTTTGGGCAGATCATGTCGATTCCAGGGGCACTGTACTCCCGGAGAGACTGTAGTTTGCTTGCAACAGCTGCTGGAGTAAAGGTGACGCTGGATAAGCCAACGACATTGGTTGGGAGTTGATAGGGCGTAGGTTCCATGACATTTGTAGCTACTGAGCCAAACTGCAAGAGTAGAGCATTCGCGGAATCCACAGCAGTAGTTGTTAGGCCATTGGCCGTCCTGAGTGGTGGTATCCCGGGCTTAACCTTTCTTTTGCCATTCACAAATCTGTATAGCAGTTTGGTGTTACTCGTAAATTGCAACACCATATTCTCCTGCCATTCGTACCTTTCGACTCTAATGAGTGACGTGCAGTAGTTTCTGATGACTTTGTAATCCTGCCATGTGATATCACATGGGCTTAGCAAATGTTGCCTCCAGATTTCATCTCTTCTGTTGATCCACTTGCGTGTTCTGCTCCGGATCCACGTATTGGTCCGGCGCGATGCTCGTAATGGTACAACCTTCGATGCTGATTGTATGACGCAGTTAATTTTGTCTTTCAATTCATTCCACGCGTCATTCGCTGAGCTGTGCATCTGTACGTCCCAGTCAACGGTTGCTGCTAAGCTGCGCAGCTTATAATACTGAATACTGTATTATAGAGAAAGTAGTCCGTAATAGTGCGTTGAGTCTCTATTTCTCTAGCAACAATACTGGCATAACACACAACCAAATGTTAGGACTGAATGGTCAATACGGCCCAGTGGAGAATCGTACGCTACAGACTCAACCATCAACTCTTAATTAGTCAGGATTAAGTCCAGGAGTGATGGCTTGTTTGAACCGCGATGTCTGGTTGGTCGATGCACATGGTTATACAAAACTAGCATATCCATGAATCCGAGGAGTTTCGATTTAAATGATGGCCCATTAGGGGACATTGATGCTATTGAAGGAACATTAAAGTCACCCATTATAAGATAGTGAGAGTACTTTTGTGAAACAGCATAGCGGAGGGCGTTTAACAGAATGTTATCGCTGTCTGCTGATGAGTTCGGAGGTCTATAAATAAGTGCTAAGAGGCAAGCATCACTCTTCTTCTGTGAAACAACATCTCGACCTGCTACGTACAGTCGGTAAAATAGTGCGTCGGGAATAACAAGGGAATTTTCGGTAATGTTGTGTACGAAAAGGTCACTCTCGGAAACGGACTGCTGTAATCTGAACAATGTCTAACTGGGTGAGTACATTAGTTTCGCAAGGAGAAGGATGAACCAATAAGGAAATAGAGCACTAGACGCTTTGTGTGTGTGTGTGTGTGTCTGGCTTGTGTGCACGTGTCTGTCTAGACTAGCCGTCCAGACAGCTGACAGAATACACAACATCACCTCTCCGCTTAATCGTATGAGGCGTCAAAACCATATCGATACGGTCGTCTTTGTTCTCGGCTCGTCCTGCGGAGCTGCGTGCTTTGCGTGGCCTCGTCAGTGAAGTTTGGTGGTATTTGCCCCGTTCGTCTGATACTTGTGAATAATCGCCGTGGGTTGACTGTGCGGCGATCCTCCAGCGGGTATGTGCCTGGCCCACATGCATGCATTATTCTTATCGGATCTGATAACGTGGGTTGTCCTTTTGATGCAGCGTTTATCTTCACGCGCACGAATGTTCCGGGCTGGAGCGGCGTAGTATGCTTCTGGTAAGTGGTCTGATATCGATGGCGACGATCTAACTCGTCGGAATTATTGGTTGCAGGAAT
>OX104062.1:61087913-61111507 GCA_944474145.2 Dicrocoelium dendriticum | reverse complement strand
GATGGAATTTCTGCACTGCAAAGATGATAGCCAACGCCTCTTTCTCAATCTGACTATAATTCTTTTCGGATGCCGTCAGCGCCCGTGCAACATGTGCTATAGCCTTTTCGGATCCATCTGGAAAACGATGTGAAATGACAGCACCAATTCCATAGCTTGAAGCATCCGTGGCAACAATAATCTCCAGCTTCGGGTTATAATGCGTAAGCAGTAAGTCCGACTTCAGCAGAGATTTCAGTTTCTCGAACGACTGTTGACACTGTGCAGACCATTTCCATTCGACGTCTTTCATCAGCAGATGGTTTAGAGGATGCCGCAAGCGATGCATGCATGGTAGAAATTCACTATAGTGACTCACCATCCCAAGGAATGACCGTAAAGTTGTGACATCTGATGGCGCCGGTAACCGGTCTATCACCTCGATATTTTCGGGATCGGGTCGTCGGCCGTTCTCGTTAATTACGAAACCCAGGAACTTAATTGACTTCAGGAAAAATTTGCACTTGTCCGCTCGTAATCGGAAACCGTAATCTTTGATTCTTTGTAGCACGTCATCCAATCGTTGAAATAGCTCATCTTGCGTCGATCCCATTATTATGATGTCATCCAGGTAGGCTGCCGCTCCGGTTACACCCGTCAGCATGGCATCCATGACTTGCTGAAAGATTGCCGGTGCCGTTTTGACTCCAAATGGCAAACGGTTGTACTGGTAGAGACCGCGATGCGTGTTGATTGTTAGCAGCTTTCTGCTTTCGGGTTCAACTTCTAACTGCAAATAGGCGTCTGCAAGATCAAGAGTAGCAAAATACTTGCCTCCGTTCAGTTTTGCGAACACGTCCTCAGGGAGTGGAAGCGGATACTGATGGGGTTCCAGTGCAGCATTCAGGCCCGTTGAAAAATCAGCACACAAACGAATAGAACCGTTCGGTTTCCTGATCACAACAATAGGCGCAGCCCACGGTGAAAAATTGACTCGCTCGATCACTCCGGCCTGTTGCAATCGATCAAGTTCCTGTTCAACAAGTGCTTGGGAAGCATAAGGGACAGGACGTCTGGGTCGAAACACAGGTCTGGCATCTGGAAGCAGAGTAAGTTTTGCCTGCATTTTTTTACAGTGTCCAAGTTCCGACTGGAATACACACGCATACTTCGTTTGAAGCTGTTCAGAGATGCTTTGACCCGGAGGAGTCGGTATGGCTGTATGGTGCACCGTGACATTCCTTTCAGCACAGACACGATTCAGTGGTACATTAAACAAGTTCAGCTTTTCAATCCAGTCGATTCCGAGAAGATTGACGTCGGTGCATGAGACTAGGTAGATTGTGCCGCGGAGATGTAGTTCCTTGAAGTTGACCTCACATTCAATCTCTCCATCCAATCTCAGCGGTTCCCCGGATGCATTCTGAGCCGTTAGAGTTGTGCGCTTGAATGCCGGTCTTCCAAGCTTCCTCCAAGTGGATCGCGAAATGATTGTGATGTCGGACGCCGTATCTAGTTGCAAGGTGACTGGAATACCATTGACTTTTACTGTTAAGTACTTTCTCTTGCCTGCGAATTCCGTGCGAAATGCAGCGAGAACTACCTTTGTGGCCGGTCCATGAAATTTCGCCCTTCTGAAGTTGATGTTTGTGCGCAACCTCGATGGCAATGAACGTCTAAAGTTGTGCGCAACTCGACAGTGGGTTTCCTTATGACCAAACCGCTTGCACTTGTGACATTGATGCCCTTTGTAGATACAGTCTCTCACAAAATGCCAAGCGCCACAATTCCAGCATGCGGTCGGGGGCTTCTGAGTTGACCGATTCTGGTTCATCACTTTACCACGGATAGCTGTGCGACAAATCTGGGGTTCTGTCCTGTGGTCAGCAGTTTCAATCATTTTTGTGTCGTGCTTCAAGTTAATCAGTCGCTGGCATTCGGCTGTAATCTCTTGCAGCGTCAACTGTGGTTCTTGTTCGAGCTTGTGGAGAATACGTGTTCGAATATCGGCATCTGCGTGTGACTGGAGACTGCACACGAAAATAAGACTCTTGAATTGATCAGGTGTCATCAGACCCAGTTTGAATCGTTCACATTCGCGATTTACGATCCCGGCATGTGTGACAAAATCAACGGCATCACGTTTGACTAACTTCAAACAATTGTAGCGAACACTGAACAGAGAGGCCTGCTCACCGAATATCTGCGTCAGCGTTTTCACCGTCTCATCGAAGCTGAAGTCTCTTGCATTCTTCGGCAACACGAAATTTGTATAACGTTCATGTTCGACTGCGCCAAGTTTCCTCAACAGCAAACGAACTTTCCAGGCATCGTCTTGGTCTGCAAGTTCCACTCGAAAAATATCTTCATACTTTAAGAACCAGGATTCAAATGTCAATCCGTTCAATCCATCGAAAACAAATTCTGTGATTGAAGCGGCAAGGGCGTCCACCGATGGCCGTGCGGTTGTTGTAGGGGATTCGCTTTGGATGTTCAGCTTCTGAGATAGCAACTCGATCAACTGTCGTTGAGATTTTTCAAACTGGAGTTGTTGCTGTTGAAGGAGCGTCTGCATCTGCTCGAACGAGATCGACATGATTACCGGAACCTCCGTCGCCAGAAAATCTGTTGTGTCGCCGCTGATGCCTTCACCCCACGACCGCAAGAAGAAGTCCAAAGACGAGCCAGAAGGAGACTTGTATACATGAAATCACAGTTGCTTATATAGTTTGAAGGCAAAATGAAGGGAAGCTACTAAAGTACACTTGAGCCAACCAACTGAAGGAAAAACGTAAAATGCAACGGCGAATAAGCAACCGTGTATGTAAGAGCGAATCGCGTAAGTCCCTAAAAATAGCATCATTGGACTCCAAGCGTAAAGCGAACGACCATTTACAGTGACGGGCACTGGCCAATCAGAATGACGAAATGAAACGTTTAAACAAAAGTCACGAAACAAACGCGAATAAGGAATGCAGACCCAAAAGTTGAAAACTAGTACAATAATTGTGTGACACCAAATATTCCTTTAACATAACCAAGTAGAACGGTGATGAGAAGAAAAAAACCAATAGAATATGTTCTTGCAAACAGCGCTGCTGAGAAAGGCATGACAAGGAGCGTCCATTAACAATGACGCGGATGTACCAATCGGGCGAACCCAGTAGAGCGTTTAAACAACAGACAAGAAACAGAAAATAGGAAGAGTAAAGAATAGCTATCAAGCTCGGTCACAATAAATGAAAGTCTAATAGCTGTTCTCCTAATACGACCCAATGAGTCGATTTCAGTTCATTATTTTACCCTTAAATATGATTATAATGGTCGGAAGGTAATCATCGAAAACAATTGTTCACCTATGGTCTCGTGTTCTTTTGACTTTAAATCTACATTTATTATTGTTCCCAGTTTTTTATCTCTCTACATTTTCCAAACTGCTAATCAATTCAAAACCCATTTGGGAACCATTGATCAAAAGACGAATAATTAACTATATTATGCGATCACGTTGTACATGTTGATAAGACCACCAATTGGTCTGTGCCTCGTACTGCTGAGGAATAAAACCTTTATTTATTTATTTATTTATATGAGCAGATATTCGCTTACAACTAGCTTACCCACTCCATGTCATTACATACAATACCAAATCCTGGGTCTGTGCAGCCTAGGATCCCCTCCCTTCTGTTATCTACTCCTGATGATACAAACTTCCGTAAATTTTACATACGTGGTGAACGGGTCTAAGACCTAAGGAAAAAAAAGAAAAAAATCGTTATCCGTAATTCTATTAATAAACTTTTCTTTACTATTATGAAACGTATTCACTATAAAAATGATCGTCTGTCGGTAAATATACGAATATATATATATATATATATATATATATATATATATACAATAACCCCTAAGGGATCCTCAGTAAACTTACCGAACTTCGGTTACGTCAGGTTGAGAATGCTTGAGACCTAATTTATGTTACCGAAACTTGGTTACACCAAGAGATGACTGATGCTGAGGTTGAGATAGCCGGAATGTCACTCATCCGGAACGACCGCCCCAGCAGAAGAGGTGGGGTCCTACCGCAGCGATCTATAAAGTACAATACTTGATGATCTGGAAACACACGTTACCGACTCACTCTGGTGCAGTCTCCGACTAAGACACAACAACGCATGTCTCGTAGCTGTCGTTTACGGCCCCCCGACGTTCACTCCGGAAATGGATTCTCATCTGACACATGGACTGAACAGAGTAACACGCACTAGGTACAGCCACATTCTCATCTCCGGGGACTTCAATTTACACGATCTGGAGGTTTCGGCATCACTCAGTAAACAGTTCAAAGCAGACTTGCATGAACTGATTGCTAATATTCCCTTGTACAATCATGTCCTCTAGCCTACTAGATTCAGGACAGCAAACAAACCGTCCATATTAGACCTTGTGCTCACGAATGAAGAGCTCATGATTGACAAGTTATTGATGGATAGTCCATTAGGTCTCAGTGACCATGTAGTAATAACTTTTGACTATGTGTGTTATGCAGAGTATCCATCTGAACACTCGGAACTAACTCATACAATCACACGCTACCAAGTATTGAAAGAACTCGCCGACGCAGCTGCTTGGGAATTCTCAAACAACAGTCCCCTTGACAACGTTTGGGCAGAGTTCGTTAATAGACTCAGCGACATCGTCAACAGAGCATCAGAGATCAAGCCCCTTCGTCCCGCAAAAACGCCTTCAATTCTAAGCAGTAGGACTCAAAAATGCCTGGCGATAAGGGATGCAGCATGGCGTGCCTACAAGATTAACCCCGACTCAGAGATTTGGGGCAGTTTCCTGACCCATCGCAACTACTGCACTGCACTTGTCTGTGACGACAAAGTAACTTACCAACAGTACCTAGCCAAAATATTCATGGCAAACAACCAACTGCTATATGGGCATGTCAATAATCTTCGTAAAGTGAAGCATGGAATCCCTCCACTTTTCGTGACAGGCGGTAGATTACAAAGCGCCGAAGAAGCAGCTAATTACCTGCGGCTACACTATGCCCCAATTTTCGAACTCGCAGCCTCTATTTGTCCCATGATGTCATGCACATTACCGAATCCACTGTTTACACATGTAATTTTCAACCCATCAATTGTGCTAAGGAAGTTACTCTCACTATGTGAGCGTAGTCCTCTGGGAGCAGACAACATCCGCCCAAAGGCACTGATGGCTGTGGCCAACAAGCCAGCTGAGCCACTGTCACAGTTCTTCCAAAGGTGCTTTGATGAGTAACGAGTCCCCACTATGTGGAAGCGTGGCATTATCACCCCAATTTTCAAAGGCGGTAGGCGTTCAGATCCTGCAAACTATCGCCCAGTTACTCTCCTTCCTGTGCTCTCGAAGGTGATGGAAGCAGTCGTCGCTGAGGGTTTAATGGACTACCTGGAAAAATGCAACATCTTGGTACCGGAGCAGCATGGCTTCCGTCAACACCATTCATGCACCACCAACCTACTGATTGCACGAGGTAGTTGGACGGAAGTGGCTGATGATGGGGTCGGAGTTGACGTCATCTATCTGGACTTCTCTAAAGCTTTCGACCGCCTTGATCACCACATCCTACTTCAACGGCTACAGAGTTACGAAATCGTAGATTCTGTACTTGGTTGGATTGGCAGCTTCCTTCATCAACGGAAGCTCCAAGTACGCGTTACGGGATCACTCTCTAACCCAATTGAGGTGGAATGTGGTATTCCACAAGGGTCCGTGCTGGGACCGCGCTTATTCCTGGTGTCTAACAATGACCTGACAAGTGTTATCTCCTCAACTTTCCTGCTTTTCGCCGATGACATCAAGACGGCAACGAAGATCACGACCTACTGCAACATGACTTAGATTGCATTTATGAATGATCAAAGAGGAACCTGCTTCAGTTAAACATAGCTAAGTGCAAGGTGGTACATCTGCGTCACCATCCGGTGAGCGGTTACAAGCTTGGAGACCACATCTCGGAGAAGGTCTCTCAGGAGCGTGACCTGGGTGTATTGGTACAGAAAGATCTCGGGTGTTCAAAACAAGCAGAGAAGGCGACGAGAACCGACAATCAACACTTCGGCCTTCTTCGCAAAGCCTTTGGTCAATTTGAACCCATAATCCTTTCCCAAATGCTTAAGGTCTACGTGAGACCGCAAGTGGAAAATGGCCTGGCAGTCGTGACAGAAACAGGATCTTCTTGCTCTCGACACTCCTCCATCAAGGGCAACCAAGGACGTCAGGGGCCTCTTTCACCTGCCCTATCAGGTTAGACTGAAGCCTCTAAGAATGTAGGACACTCGATATCGTCTTTTGCGGAGGATCGCATAATGGTTTACCAAATTCTGAAGAACCCAAACCACATTTGCTGTCCGATGCTGGATTTGAACCACAACACTAACCCAAGAGGTCACCCTCTGAAACTGACAATTCAGTATGGCCGGCTTGAATGAGGTAGAAATTTCCTCTCCCTCCGCGTGTGCCAGCCTTGCAACGCCCTCCCTAATTATGTCTTCTCTGCTTCCAATCTGGCGATATTTAGAAAACGAGTTGACGATGCATTGTCTTAGTTACATTTCAGGTTATGACTTGTTAGCCAGGGGCTACAAAACGCCATCAAACCGTGTCTTGCCATACTCCCAACCAATGGATTTATGGATTTATGATTTACTACGCGAATATCTCCGCTATTCTACATAAGTCTATGGTGAGTCCACCACAACGCTTTTCACTTTATCATGCAATTCACTTTTCGCAATAATGTTCGTCCTACAGGACTTGTTAAGCAATGTTTTTTACCCGTAATAAACCATTGTTTCATTGGTATCTCACCTGCGGTCATGAAACTGGGAGGGCCTGATATGCCGTTACTACTGCTGAAGATGTTTACCCTTTCGTTGGAATCAAGCTACTTTGCAGACCAGTGGAAAACATCGCTCATCATCCTCTGTCACAAGAGTGGCTCCAAACAAGAAATTAACAATTATCGGCCAATACATCATACCCCACTAGAAGCCAGAATCCCAGAGAAACTGGTTAAGAATAGTGTGATGAAACTCACCAATTCGCTGAAGCTAATCCATAGGTCCCAACATGCAATCCAAAGTTGAATTTAGGGAAAACGCTGTGTGGTTGGGTTGTGACTCGCAACCTCTATTGAGACCTCGGCTCACTTTGAGGCAAACCTCGATCATTCGGATCACGAAAATCGTATCCAGAATGGAAATATTTGGATGTTGCTGCTCCCAACTGGTGTGTCAGTTTTGGGAGGAGCAACATGCAAATATTTCCTTTCCAGGTCCCTGCGTGGTTTCCTGGGCAAACAATAGTTCATAACCTGCCAATTGTATTGGATAAACCATGTTTCGGATTCTACCGACTCAGGATACGCAATCATGCTTTTGTGCCTGGACATGAAAAAGGCATTCGATCGAATGACCCACAAACGGCTGCTGAAAACGATGACTTCCTCTGGAATTCAGGATCCACTCCTAGGCTGGCTATTGTCATAGCTAAGCGGCGGTTTTCTGGTAGTTACCATCGCCCGCCACCACTCTTCACCACGTCCAATCACTAGTGGTCTTATCCAAGGGAGTGTACTTGGTCCGCTACTGTCCTTGCTCTATGTCAATGACATCAGTGCGATTATCAGACATGACATGCCTTCCCTATTTGCAGATGACATAAAGGTAGTCTACGAATTCCGGCTAGCTTGTTACACTACTGCTCATCCAGGCAAATCTTCACTCCCTTCCGAAATGTTGTGATACTTGGATGATGGACTCCTCGGCGAGAAAATCTTGCATCATGTATCGCGGTTGTTCGATACCTCAGGGACCAATTACACACAACTGCGAACACCTCTGTGTACAGCTGTTTACCCGCGACCTCGGAATCAGGTATTCTTGCAACTGCAACTTTTCCGAACAAATGAAATGCCAGATGGTTAGTGCCGGAAAATCCATAGCTAATATCCTGCATAAGATCCACATAACCGCCGCCAAATTGGAATTGTTCAAAATACTCGCCGCATTTTGGAATACTGCAGTATCATTTGTGACAGTATGAGGAAATCTGACACAGCATCTCTGGAAAGTATACAAAGGTCATTTGTCAAACGTCTGCTAGGCAAAACATCCGCTATGAGCTATCGGTAACGCTGCCAACAATTCCAGCTCGATTTGCTTCGGCTACGAAGATTGAGGCATAATCAGGCCCTTCCGTACAACGTGATTCATCGAAACGCACATTGCTTTTTGTCCTCCCTAAAACTACAACATAGCTCGAGAATGGAGCTAGGCAATAGGGAGTTTACCCTGAGTGTACCCAGGTGCAGGGTAAATCTGCGGTCCAATTTTTTCCTTATCAGTTATACTGTCCTGTGGAATAAGCTCCCAGTCACAATCAGATCGTATGAGAGCGCAACGGCCTTTCGCGTTTAGCTCACCAAATACCTAGATTTGAACATGATTATGACCCTGTTCTCTTGGGAAGGATCACTTGCTGATTTGTACCAAGAAGGGCCAAACAACCTCTGATGAGGTAAAAGAACAAAAAATTTTATCCGGTGTGATGCACACCTAGCACTGTTACCATCCCCTAATCCAAATAGTGCAATTTGATTTGAAACGCACCTGTGAGTTACTACAAACCCATGCAACAGCAAAAGCACTGCAAATCACGCAACTGTTTACCATGCACGCATGAGCATGACATATTCTTTAAAATATGACCTTTGTCAAATATGGCCACAGTTTCTCACTCGATGAGAAATATACATATTACTATTAGTAGTATTACATTTCTGTCTAGTGCTAGTGGATTGTATGATCATTATGTGCAGCGGAATCGTATAGAACAGATGTTTCTTCGAATCTTCCACAGCAGTTCTTGAACCATTTTGGTCATAGCGGACGCGATATTCAGTCTCATATCTTAAACCTGGGCTCCAAATTTGGATACGGGTTTCGTCATGTGATACAGGGAGATAGCGACCTCGTGATCAAATTTAGTTAAATGTATACATGCCTGGGTCATTCAGGAATGTGTATAGACAAAGAAGCCATGTTTGAATCAGACACAAATATCCCGACATTAATTCCCGGAGAACTAATGAACTGAACTTCCAGCATTCACCCATCAGTAGTATCGACTGAGTTTTTAAAGGAACCATAGTACCGTCTTACCTGAGGAATGGATGCGTGTGATTTGATTTGGTCAGCTTATCAACTGAACCATTTGAGATTTTGATCGGATACTTCTTAGAGAGTGTAAGTTAGGTTTCAACGCTGCTTCGAGCTTGTTAAGTACAGAATGACACCCCTTATGAGAAAGGCAAACGTCTGGAAAGGATGAAGTACAGCGTCAGACTGGAACCCCTCGGTGTTTGCTTTCTACGTGACGGATGCGGAAATACAACTGTGCTTTTTATTGTCGTTCCCTTTCGACTCTTTTGGTGTTATTCTTTTTCACCCCACCCTGAAAGGTGGGGAAGAAAGATAGTTACCCAAAGCAAAGGTAACCTTTTTGTTCAACAAAACCTATATTATTGCCAGCAACGAACGTGCGCCGGAAAAATGACTACCATAAAATGGCCAGGTGCTAGACAGTCAAGCTGCTATCGTGCCGAACAATCTCCTCTTAATGCCAGCTGGCTGGCCCGGATTATTTCAATCCAGCGAATGGTTCGGCGGCAGTGTTCCAGGATGTGGTGGGTTTTCGCCTGGCAAGCTTTTTCCCTATAAAAAGCCACATATGTCCGAGTAACAACACTGCGACGTGGTGGATGCGACTCGCCACTAAATAGTCACTGCCTCTTGGTTCACCTTGGTGGAGCATTCTATTCCAGCAGTTTGCAGCCGAACTCGCGGAACCATTCGCTGGCACGGGATGATCCCGAACCACCCAGCTGGAACCACGAGGAGGTTGTTCGGCAAGCCAGCCATCCTCTCCGTGCAATACTCTTGTACGGCTGTGAGACTTGGCCTATCCCCTCCGGAGATATGAAGCGGCTGTCAGTCTTCGACAATCGCTGTCTACGAAGCATTGCTAGGGTGTGGTGGCAACACCACGTAAGCAACGCAGAGGTGCGAGACCGCGTGTTTGGGGCGAATAGTGCCAGTCTTCAGGACGTTATTCTCCGACATCACATGCGTTGGCTCGGGCACGTTCGGCGCATGCCAGCCCATCGCCTTCCAAGTTGAGCGCTATTTGCACTCCCAGGGAGTGATTGGAAAAAGTTCCGCGGTCGACAGCCGATGACGTGGAGAAGGAGTATGAAGAAGGCAACCTCAAGTTTGGAGGCAGTCGGACCAGTCCGCCTTCCAGGTTGGGGACCACGAGATGCTGAATCGCAGTGATTGGAAACATTAGACGTCATGGCCCTCAACGGACATCAGTGGCGTCAATGTTGTTCTGCAATTTTCCCATCCCTTTGATGCACACAAAAGCTCACAAAACAAAACAAAACTACAAACTGGCGTGTGTAAAACCAAAAAAAGCGTTTCCCATATTTTTAATCGCATTAGTGTTCAAATCTTCTTCACTTTTTTTCTTCTGCCATGGTCCTGATGGCACAATGTCTGTTAACATACTGTGAATATATATATATATATATATATATATATATATATATAATGTGGAGAGGATTGGGCTCAGGTTTGACTACTCACCAAACGAAAGGCAAATGAACTGAGCAAGCACTTATTGGCTTCCATTGGGCGCAAATCCCTGACTTCGCTCCGCTGCCTTGCGGGTAGGCTATTAAGTCAAATGCTCGGGGTGACCTCCACTAAGACAACTCCCTACTTCGGCTTGGGAAACCGGGTAGGATCGTGCCAACTGTGAAAACCATGGATTTCACAATTACTACTGTATCGTTCGTTTCTGCTGCTAGTTCTCCTGCTACTCATGCTTTTGTACCACAAGCCAACTTTTCTCTTGTTGATAATCCACAACCTGTTGAAGGTACTTCTAATGCCCCGTCTCGATGATAAACCAATCGTCCGGCCATGATTTAGCCTTTGACCCCGTTCTTTTTTCCGGCTGCCAGTGTCCAAGTTTCAGATCCGCTTACAGATTGGATTACAGGCCGGCCTGGTGGGCACTCTAGAGTCCCTCGGCATCGACGTTTGTTGCCTTTCAGAGACTCGATTGCAGAACCCCAGAACCGTGGTTAAGTTGTCGTCCCCGGCTGCTCTTGAAACCACATATTACCTACGTCTGTCAGGTGACATGGAAGCGGCAACAGCCGGCTTAGCTGGTGTCGGTATCGCCTTGAAGGATATAGTGGGGGCTTCATTACACAACTGGTTTCCAATCGATAGCCGGCTATGTTCGGTTCAGCTTCAAGGCTCATGTAGAAGTAACAGACATCGTGAAGCGAGGCGCAATTTGTTTGTCATTTCTGCCTACGCTCCAAGCGACTGCAGCTGTTCATCGGTTAAGGATGACTTTTATGGTCGTCTCCACAACCTTTTGAACAAGGCCGAAAAGACAGATGTCATCTTCCCTGCCGGAGATCTAAATGCACGAGTAGGGCGCCTGTTTCCATGAGAACGTCATCTTGATGGCAATCACACGCTTGGTGAGAGCTGTTCTGACAACGGTGATGGGCTTCTCACGTTGTGTGAAGTCCACCGTCTCTTTCTCTCAAGTACGAACTTCAGGTATACCAGAAGGCGCGCTGCCACCTGGCGTCCTCCTTCGCCAACGCAAGCATAGTCACAAATAGATCACATTGTAATCAGCTTTAGATGGCGTGGCAGCGTCCGGAATTGCAGACCGATTTGGTCTACGTACCTCGATTCAGATCATGCTTTGGTCTACGCGGACATCTGCATGCGCTTCGGCCGTTGCTCAAAACGAAAGCACCATACGCTCGATACTAACAGGTTGGCTGACCCCTCTCTTCGATCAGGCTATCAAGGTTCCTTGTCCTATGCATTCATTAGTACTCCATCTCGTGACATAGAAAATCATTGAGGCTTCCTGCGTGAAGCGATGCTAACTTCCGGTCATTCAATCTGCGGAACCGTAAAGCGCCCTCTGAGGGGCTTGATTTCTGCACACTCACTGGAAGTGTTTAATCGTCGTAGAGCTATCCGGTCCGATTCAAATAGCAGTGCGATGTGTCGCATCCTCAGCCAACAACTTAAGCAAAGCTTGTGGGCTGATCTCGAAACTTGGCGGTCCCAGCGCGCCTCAAAGATGGAAACGTTAGCCCACTCTGGAAACTTTCGCAAGCTCTTCCAAGTCATTCGGGCTACTGGTCACACGAGACCTGGTGTCAGCGAGGTCACTTGCGAGGTTGACGAATCGCCGATCACCAACTTACACAGGCGGATGGACCGCTGGGCTGAACACTTCCGCATTCAATTCAGCTGGCCTGCCCCGCCGGCGAGCCTAATGAGTATACCTAGTGGAGTGCCTTGGAAAGCCTCATTTGAACCACCCACAGTAGCTGAAGTCTGCTTTGAGCTCCAACACTTGAAGCGATTCAAGTCTGTTGGCCCAGACGGACTTCTCCAGAAGCTACTCAAGTTAGGTGGAGAAGCATTTGTCAAACACCTAACAGCACTGTTCTCTAAGGTCCGGTGTGAAGAAACAGTTCCATCCGCTTGGAGCGTGTCAATTATCGTCCCGGTCTTCAAGAGAAGTGCTTACACCCTATGTGCTAACCACCGAGGAATCAGTCTAACGTCCTTTGCCTCCAAGCTGTTAATATCCATTCTACTCCACAGACTAAGCCCTATTCGAGAATTGCGCCCCCGTGAAGAACAGGCTGATTACCACCCCGGTCGAGGGTGGATAGACCACTTGTTTATTCTCCGCCAACTCCTTGAAACGCATCATCTTTACCGCCAGCTCACTATCGTTGTTTTTCTAGACATCCGAGCCGCTTTCGACTCCTTCGATCGGCCAGCTTTATGATGTTGCTTACAATGGAGTACCAGAAAAGTATATCGCCATCCTTCGGGCATTATAGTGTAATGTCTCAGGTAAAGTGAGGGATTACGGTAAGCTCTCTTCACCTTTTGCCCTCACTAGCAGTGTACGACAGGATTGCCCCATGTCCCCGTTTCTCTTCGAAGGCTTCAGGGTTCTGGCGTCTAGCTTCTCCCTAGCAACCGCGTGATCGATTTAGATTATGCTGATTATATTGCCTTGCTTGGTGATGACGCACTAAACACACGGTCTGGTATGACCTTTGCCCCTAGGAACTGCAAAGTCCTGGTCCTGGATTAGCATCCACCTGCAACAGTGCTCATTTTTCAAGGTATGCAGCTTGAACAGGTGGACAAGTTTGTGTACCGGGGAAGCTGTATCTCTGCCGATGGTCGCATTAGAAAAGAGATTTCCCTCCGCATCGCCAAGGCCCCTTTCGGTGTTCACCAACTTGAGGCATTTGTGTCGACGCCAGGACGTTTCACTAGGTCAAGGGCAGGGTTTACAATGCCTGCGTTCGCGCGGTGCTGCTGTATAGGAGTGAGTCCTGGCTGTTTCGTGTGAGTGACTTGCATCGGATTTCGGCCTTTGAGAATGGATGTCTGCGGAGAATAGCTCGAGTGTAATGGTTGAACCACGTGCGAAACGGATGTTAGACGTCGCGTTTTGGGTAACAGGGGACTTCCACTTGACAGACTGGTATCGCTGCGCCAGCTGAGATGGCTGGGCCACGTTTAACGTATGCCATGCGAACGACTGCTCCGACGCGCTCTCTACGCTCGTACAGGACCAGGCTGGAAGGAACCGCGCGGTGGTCAGCCTACCGAGTGACGACAAAGGATTAAAGCTCTGACTTCCAGTTTGGCTGTCGTAGTTCCCTGCGCCTTTCGGACTGGGAGATAAAAGATGGAGAACACCGCTGGCTGAAAACTCTTTCAGACATGGCGCAGAACAGAGCCCAATGGAAAATGTGTACGAATATTTGTTTTAATTCTTATGATTTACATCGCAAACAGTAAACAGACAAAAAAGATAAAAAGGCGTGTGAAAAAAGTCAAAAGGACATACGTGATTCAAAAATAATGCCTTTTTTCAACCTTCATCCTTTTCTTCTTCTTTGTGGTTCTGTGTTTATTACCTGCATTTCATGGTTTTCGCTAGCTCTAGGTTTATATTTTATAAATATCTCATAAATATCTTATAAATATATATATATGTATATATATATATATATATATATATCGACAGTCAATCCGGTCACTTGAAAACCCTTTGTCGGTTTGAACAGCGCGATAATTCCTATCCACTAGATGCACTCCAGTTGGCTTCGGCTGTCCCAAAACAACTGTCAAAACCTTTGTCTATCGTATGCCCAGCTGCTACAAATATTCAGCGTTGAATTGTCAAATCGATCGCCAGTGACTACGTTGGCCCTAAATCACCTGACCATATGAATGGGAATACATGTGATTCCGTCAAGTGAATGACAAGCCGATGCACCCTGACCGTCTAGCTTCTGGTCAAGTGTACGTACATGCAACCGAACGGGAAAGCACGGACTGCACATTGACCGCGTGCTGCCTAAGCAAAGTTAAGAATATATAAACAAGTAAAGAGCTATACCTAGCCACTAGCGGTACCCGAGCTTTAGGTAAAAGATTTTAAATGTGCAGCGCTTTTTTAAAGTGCTGTTGCTGCCGCCTTCCAATTTTAACGCTTAAGTAAAGCTGTGTTGCAAAGGTAAAACGTTGTAACAATAAATTATGAAAATATCCATACGTGTTCAATCTGCAATATCAGGAATTCCCGATTGGTTCTAAAGTATCTTTGACATAATGAACGTCAGCTGAGCTTTCCATCATTAGAAATGCCTGTCCATGCACACAGAAACTCCAAATTCACTGCTTGAGTTTGTGGCCAGTCCAACTATGTAGTACTGTAAGGACGGATGATAACTCGATGCGAACTCAGAAAACGATCAAAAAATATGCTTCGGAGCCTTATTACAGAAATAACAACGGTATTCTTTGAGTTCGCAGTTTACCAGTGAATCAAAGGCAATTGGGCAACGGAACTGTCCATATTGCGCTAGGCATTCAGCTTTTATACTTCATTATGCAAGTGTAGACTAGCAATAGATGCGCCTGAGAAAGCCGCAATTGCGTTGCAATATCGATGGAGTGCGGTCGGAAGTCGATTGGCTTCTCGGAACCGAACCCGCTAATCTAATGAGTTGGTATCTTACAAGTAGATAACTAGGTAAGTCATTATAGATGGGGCGGGAGAGCCTATGGTGCGCTGAGGCTGGTGGTGGCTAGATCCTGACAGATGGTCTACCCACTGCTGCTACTGTAGTGCCATTTGCTCATGTCCTGAGCGCCTCCTCGTGGCGACCGCTGGGTGGGAGTTGGGTTTCGCCCTTCTCCCTGCTAAGATCCAGGACACCAATCCGCATGAGTCGACGAACTGATCATGTGCTAGACCTGCTGCCTTTCGGGTGTTCATTTGATTGAAGGCTTTGGCTGAGGACCCGGGTCTTTCTCCTGCCAGGTGTGGGCACCCTGCCAGTATCCTAATCCATCCTCTTCGGAGGTTAGGAAGTGGTCGATGGCCGTCTTCCCGTAATACCTAACCATGGGAGACAACAGGTTTACGGGTTATAAGCTCACAGCTCGATTGGCGTAGAGCAGGAGCGCCACGCATTGTCTCTGACGGTGGGAGGACACTTCCGGGTGTTCAATGCTTTCCTAAAGCCCGCCTCAAGCCAGGCAGCCCCTGGTCAAATTGGTGCAAACCCGCCAAAAACCCACCTGCGTCTGGCCGTGGTCGCAGGTGTATCCTATTACAGTGACAAAACATATATGAATCGTTGTAGTACCTCCAAGGTTGCGTGTGACGGCCGTAAAGCAGATCCCCATCTGTCTCTGCAATCACATTCCCGAGCTGGATCTGCTCTCCACTGCCTTGTGGGTCAGGCTGTTGAGCCAAAGGCTCCGGGTGGAGTCCCTCAAGCAAACCTCCGAAGCACAACGACCACCTCGCGTGCGATTGCCCACCAATGAAATCGTATGCCTGCGCGCAAAGCACTCAGCATCGGGTGCTGATACGTGCGCACTCTACTGGACCGGAACTCCAGCGAGCGCCCGGAGCGACGCACTGCACTGGTCGCAATGGAGCTAGCGCGCTACCACATCGACATTGCGGCGCTCAGTGAAACTCGGCTCGCTGAGCAAGATAAGTTACATGAAGCAGGTGCTGGCTACACATTCTACTGGGTGGGCAACGCCACCTCAGCACCACGTGAACATGGGGTCGGATTTGCAATATCCGATCGCTACAAGGGCCAGCTGGTGGGAGAACCAACGGGCATCAGCCCGCGACTGATGACTGTTCGCCTACGACTCGGAAGATGTAAGTTTGCTACTTTTGTAAGCACACGGTCCGACTATGTGTTATCCTGATGACACGCGTGATCAGTTCTACACTGAGCTATCCTCCGTGATACGGTCTGTGCCGAGGAGCGACCGACTATTTCTGCTGAGTGATTTCAACGTGCGCGGTGGGCGTGATGCACCAGTGTGGACAGATGTTATCGGTCTGCATGGCATTGGTTCAGCGAATGCGAACGGTGACAGACTGCTCTCACTGTGTGCCACTCACGGCCTCACGATCACGAACACTCGGTTTGCACTGAGTGCGAGTGGTATAGCAACTTGGACGCACCCACGGAGTGGTCACGCTCACCTGCTGGACTATGTCATCATACGTCAGCTTGATAAGCGTGAAGTGCGCATGGCACGTGTACTGTATGGAGCTGAGTGTGGCACTGCTCACAAATTGGTGTGGAATAAACTGTACATATGTTCTCGTAAATCCATGTACTGCACTCCCGCCGTGAATCGGCGTAAATTTAACGTTCTCTTCCTCGGTACTGGTGCGAAATATACTGAGCTGGAGAAGGCGACGGCTGCACGTCTGTGTGATGGGGACTGCATAGCCACAGTGGGCGACCTGTGGCATCACATTCGCGACCAGGTGACAGCTGCTGCTGAGGAAGCCATCGGGCATGCAAACTGTAAGCGCCCTGATTGGTTTGACGAGAACAACGCGACGATGGGTGCATTGGTGTCGGGGAAGAATGCAGCATTTGCTGTACATGTGGTAGACCCCAGTGACTTGGAAAAGAAGAGTAAGATTAGCAAAATTCGACAGCGACTGACCCGAGAGCTCCGTCGCATAAAAATGCATGGTGGACAGGGAAAGCGAAGCAGATGGAATGCTACGCCGAACGCCGCCAACACAAGCAATTCTTTGACTTCATGAAGGCGGTGTATGGACCGAGATTGGAGCCGCTGAGGACACTGATCGATGGTAGTTCAGGCGCTACCTGCACACAGACTGCAGACATAATGCAGATCTGGCGAAAACACTTTGACTCTCTCTTGAACAACCGTTCAGAGATCGACTGGCCTACTTTGAACTGCCTGAAGCAGCACGATGTGACGAAGAGTCTGGCGGACACGCCGACACTGGATGAGGCGTAGAGCGCACTTGCTCAGCTGCGAAACGGCAAGTGCGCCGTAGCTGATGGGATCCCGCCTGAAGTACTGAAGCAGGGCGGACCCGCGTTTTTGACTGCGCTGCACCACTTGGAGCAACACTTATGGATGGAGGAGGAGGTGCGTCCTGAGCTGAAGGATGTCCTTGTGCTACCAGTTTACAAGGGCAAAGGTAGCAAGCAATGTTACACGAATCGTGCACGAGGGCGCAAGGGCGGACGTGTTTACTGTGCTCCGGCAGTTTTGTGTGATTTCTTCTTGCCAAGTCGACGGAATTTGGATTATTATACACTGTTCTGCTGGAAACTGTGCACTGAGTTTACTGAAACAAGAATTTTGGACAAATTCACAACTGTTTTACAAAAACTGTGACAAACCTTTTCACTTGTGCAACATGTACCGTGAGTCTGACTAAAGTGGTTTTTCCGTAGGGTTTGGGCTACGTTTTTCTTACATTTTATATCCATCTTATGTAGTTTTTTATGCTCTTTCTTTTAAGTCATCTTACGCTCATGAATTTCGTGGGATTAGCCTACATTTGTTTTTTATATGTCATATTCCGGCTGAGCCTCCTACTGCAATGTCGTTTTATAAGGATTTTCTCTAAGGGGATTTTATGCTTTCAACATGCGTACATACAATTATTTCGCTGTTATTGTATACTATATACATTGCTTGTGCTTTTTACAAAGTCTTTTTATGCATGTTGGTTTGTATTCCTAGAAAACTCCAAACTTTTAGCTTGCTCTTGATGAGCCTCCTTTTGATGAACCGATGTTTGATATTGATCGCCCCCAATAGCTTCTCGTCAGTTTAGGCTAAATTTTGATCAACACTCTGCAAAGATTTTGCCGGCATATCTGACCTATAGTGTTATTGATTGATACCACATTGACCTCGCATGCCTGGTTTTCATCTTAATTGGACGAAGTTTCGCCAACGCTTTACGATCGTCATGGGTCTCACGTTGTTAGAGGGGCTTTTATTTTTTGATGTTTTACAGATGTTGCTGATAAATTGTGATTGAAGTAGGGGTATTTTTCTGGGCTTTCAAGTGTTGTCCACCTACCTTGGTATTTTTCGGGAGTATTCTGGCAATCGCTATTTTTATTTGTCCGTTTTTGTCGTTTTACGCATGCTGCGAACAATATTTGCCCTGACCGACTAGCCAGAGAATTTTTATGCTCGTGTTTGGATCTCAATCATATTTTACTTGGGGTAATTCGTGCATTCTATAAATTCTTCCATTATCCTTCTCGCCTACACCACTTCCTTTCCCCATTTCTGCCTTAGCTTTTATTCCTATTTTTCACTTATTGTGGCCTGAGCCCTATGGATAGTCTCTTTTAGTCGACCGCGGATTCATGCACCGTGTACATATTCACTCACACATCTCAAATATGAATTCCCCATCACTGCACATCGACGGAGCAACAAACAACATTCCACAACCAACAATGTCAACCTCCGCCATACCTTCGACTCCTCACACCGTGTTGCAAAATTACACCTGTAATATCTGTCACGCTCTTTTCTCGACGGCTGCTGGTCTTACTCGCCATACCGGATACCACAAAAGACATCCCAACGATCTACGTATGCGCGGTGCTCCGGTGATGTCATGCCAACAACGCAATCGTCAATTCGCCTCAGCAAGAGCGCTTACCACTCACTGCCGCCAGGCACACCCCACTATTTACCAAGATATGCTGTCATCCCGAGCAGCCATATCCTCAGTACACTGGTCTGCGGAGGAAGATGCTCAGTTATTACTGCACGCAGCTCATTTAGGCGAATCTGTATCTTCATTAGCGCAGCTTCTGCTACTTTTACAAACTATACTCCCCTTCCGAACGATGATAGCAATAAGGAAACGGCTCCAATTTCTAAAATGGAAACGCCCTCCAGGCCGCCGCCTTCAACGCCACCAACCTCAACAGTCGTTAACACCCACGACGGGTGCAACCGATAATATTACTGAGGACACAATCAGTAACCACAGTCCGGAGCAATACACACCGAGCTTTCCTGTGATATCCCTAGCATCCAAAGAGACCGCGTCACCCACTCCAGAGAATCGATCGCATCGCCCCTCTGCTCCAGTTGCGCCTTCCACTGGCTCAGCGTCCTCTCGTACCTCATCCAGTTTACCATCTGCCTCTGACAGCAACAAAGAATGGGAAGTACTTTATACTTGGAAATATTTTACTCTATTTCGCTATTTCGCACCTCCGCTGTCGTCCCGGATCGCCCAACAACCCTTTTATCACCAACGCCCCAGATTTTGACCCCTCCAATGACCCGAATGTCATTTTATACACGCCCAACTCGGTGCACCCCCCTCACCCCAGCCGCGGATAGGGGCCTATGAACGGCCCGCGGCGCAGGCTCCCACCTGTTTCCCTTCGTCCCCTGCCCTGCAGAGTCAGAGCAGTGGATTTTCTGGTTGCTCTTTCAACGAATCAAATGGACCGGCCTCTGCCGACCCCATAGCCAGCTCTCGGAACGGCGTCCACCCGTCACCCACACACCCACCCTTATCACCTATAGCCCTACCATCGGGATCACGACAACCATGTGTACTACTTGATCGCCTCCCTCAGTTGCTGCCACCACCACGACGAAGAGTTGCTCCTGCCGAAGCTACTTTAGCAACATGCAAACCTCCCGCCTCCGATCCGGCGACGATCTCTGACGTACTCCAGCCTCCCTCTTGTTCGCTGTGCTCGAGGACGTTTAAATCTAGGAGCAACCTGCGGCGCCATTTGGCGGCCCATCTCAGGAACCCTACGAGTTTACTTACCACAGCCGCTGCCAGGAATACTTCCAGTTTCGAATGTCCAACATGTCAACGTACGTTCTCTACTAAAAATGGCCTGTCTGAGCATTGGAGACATCAGCATCCTGTCAGTTACAATGCAGACGGTCTAGCCCGACTACCGAGGCAATCTTACAACTGGTCAGCCAGGGATGACAAATCCCCACTTTTAGCAGCCTCAGGTTTTGCGGTTACGTCTCCTTCCTTAAATATCCTTTTAGAACGACTGAGGCGCGTCTTCCCCTTTCGCACCAGGGACGGTATCAGGAAACGCTTGCAACGACTTAGATGGTTCCTTCATCAACACCACACAACGTCCACTTCCAGTGCATTTCCGCAACCATCGACTGAAACCAAACATCCAATCACACCTCCAGATGGAACCGTACGAGCGTCACCCTTCTTAACCATAACATCCGATGAATTCCATCAACCTCAGCCCACATTAACTACTAACTTGGGTGTGTCTACACAAACCCCTCGAGAATCGTACGAAGGCAATCCTGCAGTGACCACAGCCTCCTCAGACCTTGATTTGCGTTTCAATGTACCACCCCCACTGCCTCGATAGATTATTCAACCTCGCCTCACTCATCTGCAGCGTTAGTTCCAGAGGCAACAGTATGCCCTCAGGAGCAGTCGTCTACCATAAGTTTCTCTAGCGAAACTTCAGCTGGTATTATGGCCCCTCCGTCTACTACGTGCCCCACGGCCATTGCGGTACAGGATCAACCAGAAGCTTCCAATTCTAATTACGAAGCTTCCATTGCGTCCGCGCCAACACCGGTATTCCGCACTCTGCTGCTAGCTGCCCAACAGCTTCTTTGCAACTGCGTCTCTCCTGCCAAGGAGGAACACCGCATACTTCGGAATCTTGTGAATTCATTCGCTGCTGATGGATCGAGGATAGCATTTAGTGAGGCCCTAAACGATGTGTGTGCTACTCTCTTTCCACACAGATGGAGGCCTTCGAAAAGACGTGTACATACCGTTAAGATTCGAAACAATCAGCACCGGCGACGCCTACAGTATGGCCATATTCAACGTCTTTATCATACCCGCCGGAAAGACGCTGCAAGTATGCTGATTGACGGAAGATGGCACACTGCCTTTCTTACTGAGGACGAGAACATTCCAGGTTTCACGGAATATTAAAAGAATGTCCTCTCCAGACCTTCTGCTAATGACGAGCGCGCACCGCGTCGATTCCTTCCAGCTAATGATGACTTGGTGAAGACAATTGTCCTGGAGGAGATGCAAAGTGTTCTCAAACAGATGCGGGATTCGGCTCCCGGTGTAGACCGCATCAAGTCAGCCGATATTTCAAGGATGGATCCCTACTTTGTAACTTCTTTTCTCAACTGTCTTCTTGCTTCCTACCCATTTCCCATCCACATGAACACTGCTCGGATCACCTTCGTACCAAAAGTTTCCCAGCCCATCTCCCGTGACCAATTCCGTCCAATCACAGTTACATCTGTCTTCACACGCCTTGTTCATCGTATCCTCTTTGATCGTTGGGTTCCGACTTTCCCTACCGACCGCCTTCAATTTGGTTTTCTTCGTAAAGATAGCGCTTTCGAAGCCCCGTCCATACTCCATGCTGCTCTTCGCCATTCTCATTCTTCTCGTACCCCCTTTCATTTGCGGCAGTGGATATCTCGAAGGCGTTCGATTCCAACTCTCGTCACTCCTTACTTCGAGCAGCAGCTGCTTTCGGAGCCACCCCGCTATTATTAGATTACTTGGCATCGTATTACAGCTCTGCGTCCCCAATCTTTAATGATGTCAAGCTACATCCTGATAGAGGGGTCCGGCAAGGAGATCCGCTTTCACCTTTGCTCTTCATAATGTCCCTAGATGAAGTTTTACACGGAGTCGCCACTTCGCCTTGGATATCACCGGCTGGCCTGATTGAGTACCTCGCTTATGCGGACGACGTGATCATCTTTGCTCAAGACCGCGTTTCTCTGGGAGATCACCTTCAGCGATTCCATCAACGACTGCAGTGCGTCGGCCCCAACATCAACCATCTAAAATCATTCTCGGTAAATATAATTGTTGATTGCGCTCGCAAACAAACCATACTGGATACGAATGCTTTGGACTGTGGTCCTATTTTTATTCCCTCCATTCAGCCCGATGAAAAGTTCAAGATGTTGGGCCTGCCTTTTATCTGGAAGGGTAAGCTCCCTCTAACAGTAATGGACGATGTTACTGTGCAACTTAACGAAGTTACCAAGGCACCGCTTAAACCACAACAACGACTTGAGATTCTGAGGACCTATCTGCTCCCCAAGCATGTTCATCAGTTAGCTCTGGCAGTGGTTCACCGGAATACATTGAAGCGGTTGGAACGCATTGTCAGATCACACGTCAGCAAATGGCTGCGCTTGCCGTCAGACACCTCCATTGCATATTTCACGCTCCCATTGCGAGCATTGGTTTGGGTATTCCGTGTCTGTCAACGAGTATTCCCCTGCTACGGAAGGAGAGGCTGGAACGACACCTGGCCAACTGGCATCCAGTGACCAGTTGGGCGATCCGGACCTTGCAGCCGCTGCCATCCATCGTCTAGCGCGCTCCACTGTTACCATCGGTAATCGCGTCGTCATGGATAAAAGCTCAGCTGCGGAAGCCTGGAGAGACGCTTTTTTGCTTCAGTGGATGGCTCTCCCTTGCGAAATGTGGTCACGTCATCTTCCGCTCACCACTGGCTGAGGGACCCCACCAGGATTTTTCCACGTCTTTTCATACGGGGTGTCCAACTACGGGGGGGGGGTGTTCTTTCTACCAAAACGCGACGGAGCAGAGGCAGATCTACAAATGACCCGACTTCTCTCAACTGCCGCGGGAGTTGCGGACAGAAAGAGACTCTGTCACATGTTCTTCAGGCGTGCTGCATCACGCATGATGTCCGCGGTAAACGTCACAATGAAATTGCTCAACAGATGGCCAGGCAATTGCGGAGCCGAAGCATTAACATTGTTATGGAGCCGAGGATGCCGACAGCCACGTCCTTCATCAAGCCAGACCTGCTTGCGGTTAGAAATTCTACGGTTCACATTGTGGACGTGGCCATCTGTGACGCGTACCGAATGGATTGTACTTATAAACTGAAAGTGGATAAATACGGATCAGGGGAGAATGCCGCAGCCATATCGCGATGCATACGTGAACAGTTTCCTGAGACGACAAATATTGTTCACCACCCCGTCGTTATCAATAATCGAGGGATGATATATTCCACCTCAGCCACT
>OX104062.1:60902695-61082695 GCA_944474145.2 Dicrocoelium dendriticum | reverse complement strand
AGTTTCGCCGACCAGTGAGTGGCCGGCAACTAATCGTTTTTTCGATGTGTACTTGGTGAAGGGTTTAACGTTTTATTCATCGTCCGTGTACTTAGTCCCGTTTCTAATCTTCTACGTACAGTGTAAGGTATCTGGTCAATATCATTTTCTACAGGTCGTATGGACTCATTCAGCACACTACTGGTGCACTGTTATTTCATAGATCCCATCCCGTTTGGTTCGTTGAGTGACATATCATCTCTAGGAGGCATATCGCTGACTGTCTTTAGTCGAACCTCAGATGGTAGCCTGCAACGGAACAGGTACCTGCCTTTTAGCATCCGTGCTATCATATGTGTTGACTGAAGGACCACTTTTAACACCCTCGGGCAACTTCCTATGTAGTTCGGTGAGGTAAGCAGTCGTGACATGGACTTCGCTAACACACCTTCCAAGCGGAGTGTTTCACGACGATAACACTACTGTTCTTTATCATGGGTTGTTCTTTCATGTTAATCACATGCTGCAATTTCAGGAACCTCGTGAAGAAGTATGGTTCTGATTAAATTTTCTTCCGGTAGTCCTCTAAGTTGCGGTTAAGTCGAGAACGTTCGCCCCATGGGATGTCTGGAAAGCTGCGGATGGGGCAGTGAGCAATGATTCCACTCTTTCTTAACTTTTTAAATATGTTGTATTTGACCTGACAAGGAATTACCGTTAATCAGCTTGTGTGCTATAGTGCCGCCTCAGGACTGAAGTAGGAATTATTCACTATTTGAATTAGCACCTGTTGTTCAGGCGCAACATTATTCCAACGTTTACGCGGTAGACAGCAAGTTTTTAGCACATGCGACATCACACGTTGATGTCTTAGAGGTCAATGTTCATGTGTCTATTCCTTACGAGTGAACTGAAGGTTGCTCCATGTGCCGAAATTAGCCTCACATGTAACTACGCTGAACGTGTGATCCGAGGTAGTATACAATGGGAGCGATTTCAAAACGAATCAAGTATACTGTCAAATACAACTGATGTGCCTACTTACTTCATTCCACAGATGGTATCTATAATGTCAAAATCTCTGCAGCACTATGCAACTGACATCCACCCAAGCTCATAAAATTAGAGAAGTCGATGCATCACTCAAGGCAGTGACAGTAGAGTTTGAACAAGGAACTGGAAGTGAAGTGCAATGCTCTTCCGGAAGACAACACCGAAGGTCTGTGTGTGTCCTAACAAAATTTCAACCCTGTGACCTACAATTGACCGTCAAACTGTTTGCACCAAAATGGTTGCTGTTGAATGTTAGTACCTTGGACACTGCATTAAGCAACAGAAAACGCCTAATCAAGGGAGTAGAAGTGTTTGAAGGCGACATCTCTGATGGGTGAAAGAGTGCAGAAATGACCGGAAAGGACGACGGCTACTATTGAACGCGATGAAACCACGCGGTCATGATGTACAGACCTCGGAAATAACTATACAGACGGAAGATCAGTTCGCACACTAGACGCGGAAGGCAAACGGCAGTCAACGTCGTGGCTCAATGAGAACCCTTGGACTTGAGAGGACTGGTAGATCTAAAACAATGTGGGATGACTGGACCAACTAAGTCTAATCCCACTGGAATGTTGGACCGGAAGTGTGTCTCTAGGGTTAACTGGTACCATAGGCTCCAAATGTTCTATGATACCTCGGTGAATTATAGCAACGTGTCGTATTTGAAGCATAAGTGAAGGAAATGCGTTTCACAACCACAAGTGCTAATATATAAAAAGAAAACAAAGGAAGAGTTGCAGAATAATCAATAAAAGGAAAATTTTGAGGCAAGAAACACTGCGACATGTGCGCTGATCAGTAAGTGTGCAGATACTCTGGCGGATGATGAGGCTGCAAGGTCCTTAAAGACTAGGGGGCTCAATGAAATGATCGTTGTGGTATAGCTGTGGTTTATCAGTGTACTATCATTAGTGAATTCTCCTCTTTCGTCTGCAACAAGAGACTAGAACCTCAACTCGAGTAATGTAAGTCGGGTAGCTCTCAACTATCAGAAGTTGAAGTCAGGGTGTATTAGAAATGGGAACTCAGAGCAGGTAATCTCTCATTAGGTAAGAATATGAGTGTCGGGTTACCGCGATACTGATTATTAAAAAGGAACAAACGGTTTCACCATGGTCTAGACTATTCAAATAGACGTACGCCGGGCAAAATTTCGAACCCGAGAGAGCTGGCTGAGAGGTTTTAGTGCGCAAGAGATACCTAATTTTTCCCCTCAGAGTGCGTGTTGATGTAAGATGCAGTGTATGAACAGAGTGGCCGAAATTTGCGAATCTTCCAGATGATTCCTGCTCTGTTCTAACAGACATTTCCCCACTACAGCCGTGTTTCTCCCTTCACCAATTGTAACACCTGGAAGTCGATTCCACGGAAGGTCATATATAGTCTTGTAACATTTTGTGTGGTTCCACGAAAATTTCCTTAACTGTTGTCCCATGCATGCTACAGACCGATGCCAAATCTTCCGTAATATGAAAATTCACCACGAGAGTCTGTGACGTACCCAAGAGATCAGTAGACTGATCCAGCGTCAACGAGTATCACAAAAATGTTTGGCTTTCTCGTGTATCTGTCATCCGTAGTAGTTGTAGTAACTCAATTTTAAACCGGTTGATACATGCGCATGGAATGAGTATGCAAGCCACCCAACCAACTCCACAATACAATACTTCCGAGTCAGGCACGATCCGCAGTTCACCTCTCAGGAATTTGCCCTCTGTGTTTTGGTGCGAAACAATATGGGCTGTTACCGACAGTCTGAGTCCGATTCAAGGAGAGGCCATCAGCATGTTGCCCTCTTGCGGAAGTCTTTCGGGGGGTTGGATTCCTCCATCTTCTCTTTGATACTCAACGCCTACTTGCGTCCCAATGTCCAATACACAATATAGACTGCGCATCCTTGGCTCAAACGAGATGTTGCAGCGCTCTAGAATCGCCGACGTCCAACAACGAAATTTGTTAGGGGATTGTCCAGCCTCCTGTACCAGCAACGGTGGAAGACATTCGGGGTGTTCAGTGAACGCTACCGACGGCTACCTGAAGACCTCATAATATGTTACCAAATACTGGGCGGCGCCAGTCACTTACGTAGCCACGTATTAAAATTCAACCCGAACATCAACCTGAGGGTCAATATCCTGAAACTGAGTCAACAATACAATCTTCTAGATTAGGGGCCATCAAACTATGGCCCGCGGGCAGGACCCGCTAACCGTACCTGAAATTGGGCACGCATTCTGAACACGTTCATACAGTAACACTGATGCACTTCAGCCATATTCGGCTCCTTCATGTCACTTATCAATTTGGACAGCTTGAACGATACTCAGCGTATTACCTATTCGCCGAAATCGCTCACACAGCTATGCAGCACGGTAAGTTCGGTAGTGTTTGGCACTTCCTTAGCCTGAACGTTCCCTTCACCACATTCATCTGAGTGTGACCCACACCATTGTTTCGCTGATACGGGCACAACGCGGTACCTTCGGCTATCCTTGCTATTGATCCAAGCGGAATATGAATAAGCCACTTTTGGATTCAGTTACATGTGCGAAAGCCACTCATGGCTACTAAGAAGAGGAAAGTGGATACCGAGTGTGGCGTTTTCAACGAAGAATGGGGATTAAACTACTATTTTGTGGAAACTATCGGCCAGAAAGCCAGTTGCGTCATGTGCGGCGAAAGTGTTACCGTTTTGAAAGAGTACAATCTCCGGCGTCATTATGAAGCAAAACATCTATCAGCATTTCCGAGGTTTTCCGGGAAGCAACGCTGGGCGAATTGTGATTCCATGAAACGTGCTTTGG
Source organism: Dicrocoelium dendriticum (assembly GCA_944474145.2). Classification (NCBI taxonomy): domain Eukaryota; kingdom Metazoa; phylum Platyhelminthes; class Trematoda; order Plagiorchiida; family Dicrocoeliidae; genus Dicrocoelium; species Dicrocoelium dendriticum. The sequence goes on along the minus strand of OX104062.1, from coordinate 61,078,853 downwards.
AAACCTAAAATAGCTCTTCACGAGAAAGTTCTCTGAAGATGAAGCTGTCACTCGTACCTTTTTATGAAATAGTGGAATACGATGGCAGAAGTAGGAAAACACTTTCCTGATGGCAACTTAGTTAATGAGCGTAAACTGGAAACTGTGAATGAATTGTCCTGAGAAAGCGGATTTATTTACAAGTATCAGTGTTCCGGCCAGTTCAGTAGTGAGGAGAACAAAATAATTTGCAGAGAACCTAGTACTACAGATACACGAGGAAACCAAACATTTTTTGTGGTACTCTTTTGCGCTGGATCGGTCTACTGATCTCTTGGGTACGTCACAGAATCTCGTGGTGAATTTTTATATTACGGACGAGTTGGCATCGGTCTGAAGCATGCATAGGATGAAAACTGTTAAGGAAATTTTTGGGACTATGCAAAATTTTACAAGACTACGACCTTCCGTAGAATCGACTTCCAGGTGTTACAATTGGTGGAGGGAGAAACACGGCTGGAGTGGGGAAAAGTTTGGTAGGGCAGAGCAGCAATCATTTGGAAGGTTCGCAAATTCCTGTCACTCTGTTCATACAATGTGTCTTACATCAACACGCATTCTGTGAGAAAGGCTTAGATATCTCTTGCGTATTAAATCCTATCGTTTCTATCGTTAACTTCATTCGGGGACAACTTCTTAGTCACCGTCAGTTCCAGTTTTTTTTTCTGGAAGATACTGATTCAAATTTGCGATTTACCTTATCACACATCAACGTGGTGGTAAATTTAATGCAAAGTCTTGTCTCGTTTTTACAAAATCCGAAGCGATTTAGCTGTTTTCATCACTTAAAAGATATGGCTGACCCTAGCTGTCAGACCGTGATTGGCTCTCAGTGGTTATTCTTGGTAACATTACATCCCACATGAACGTATCGTATCCACTTATCATCTCCACTTATCGTATTTTGGTCAAACGCGTATTGTGGTAACGCTTTTAGGTTGCGGAGTTCCTGGATTAATAACCCGTCATTCTTAGATGCCAAAAGGGATTGAAAACGTGTATTCCCATGATTGTATTTTGGTGCTCTCAGATGTTGTACACGAGGTGGTCTAGAGTCAGCTGGCGATTCAAAAGGAATGTTGGTCGATGTTGAAGTGTATGATGTGTTTGAAAGAATAGTAGATACAGCTGGTGATGTTATCAGCTGACCGGAAGGTTGTGTAGTAAAATGTAAAAGGTACACTACAAACGAAGTGCGCTTGGCAATTCAGCGGAAGGAGAAACTCACATATGTCTTTTGCAGAATTAGCAAAGGATTTCGTAAGAAGTTCTCATTGTTTGAAGCACGACTGTATGGAGTTCTGGACAGAATTGAGAACTGAATCCTTCTGTTCTAGAATTCGTTTGATTTAAACCTTGTTGATATTCCAGTTGAACTACGATTGGAATTAACTGATTTGCGAACAACTGACTTTGTAAAAAATACAAAAATATATTGTACATTCCTCGACGATGCGAGGTGTTCTCTAGAAGGGACATATTAAATAATGGTACAATTTTTCATGATATTGCATTATTACTTTTTAGAAACGAACATGGGCGCGATTTTATATTAGGTAATACAGTATTCAGAATCGTTCGGCCAATTTTTTCCGACTATTGAACCACGATTCTTCACAATCACATGACAGATGTTGGGGCCGAGAAATATTGAAATGAAATGAAAGGGGCTGCTGTCCGAAATGTTATGTGTGTGTGTTTGGAAAATTTATTCAGGCATCATCGATACAGTTTTCGAATGCGTAGCTAGGGACTATGATGTCGTGAACATATTAATCACCTTGTGGACTGTTAAATGCTTACTAATTGCAAGCTTATAATTGTTACGTGCATGGTATGTTCTGCTATCACTTGGAAGTTTGTTGCAAATCTTTGTGTGGTGCACTAGAAAGAAACGTTCTCGGATTCTCGTAGTAAATTTTGGAATCATGACGTATACCTCTTTCTTATGGATTAGATATCTGCAGTTATTAAGACTGCGAATTTGATGTTTTATGATTCTATTAAGAAAAATTAGGATTAGCTTTATGCTGCGAAGCAAAACTGGATCAAATCCAAGTTTAGCACATCGCTCGCTGTATATCATTTTTGAGGAATATCCATATAGCTTTTACCTGAAGCCGCTCTGGACACTCTCAAAAGCATGCTGGTCAGATTATCGCACATTAGACTGGACCACTGAACAGTATTCCATACACGGCAATACATGTGTTTTGTAAAGCGAGATGCGAACTTCCGTGAGGTAGAAGTAATGGCCGTTGTAATCGATGGTTTACATGGCTTTCGAAACTTGAAAGTCACAAGGATCAGAAAATTTAAATGTGATTGAGTATCGCACGCCTAAGTCGCGAACTGCCCTGCATTGAGAGATATGTGCTCCTTGTAGTAATAAACTGGCTGGCAGTACTTGTTATTTGTACGATAAAATGTTACACTTGTCCACGGCAAATAACATGAGCCACAGTTGGCATCAGGAGTCAAAGGCAGATAGGTCATTCTGAATGAGACGTAGGGCTTCCTGAATATTTGCGCGCGGTTGTGAGTAGACAACTTTGATGTTATCAGCAGCTATAAATATAACACCATTTCTTATTCTCTGGAATATATTGTTAATGTATCTTAGAAAAAGAAGAGGACCAAGAACACTCTCTTGAATCACTCCACTGGTAAGTGCTTTCGGTTTAGAGAAATGGTCACCGATGTGCACCACCTGCTGTCTACAAATTAGCTATGAAGACAGCCAAGGAAACATGGGTTCTGCAATGCCTATTGCTTTCAGTTTATTCACTAACCTTTTGTAAGACACTCTATCAAAGGCTTTTTGCATATTCAGAAACAGGATTGCAACATTGTTTCCGTAGTCTATGGCAGCCGTTGCGTGGTTTACTAAGTCTGTCTGGCATGTTTCGCAAGATCTACCTTGTATAAAGTCGTGTTGCAAATTGTAGATGATGTGAGCCTTGTACAAGAATACAAATAGTTCATATTTCACTATCCTTTCCATTATTCTACATACGATGGATGTGTGCTTGATGAGACGAAAGTTTTATCCTCGTAGGCGGCGTCATTTTTGTGTCGCGGGATAACGACAGTTTTCCATTGAGTAGCGTATACTTCATTGTTAAAAAACAGTGTAAAGAGGTTGAGCAAAAGCAGAAGGAAGTCACTACCATTGCTTTTATTAAACATGAGTGATCCCATCTGGGCTTGCACACGTTGAGGAGCGTAAGCGAGAGACTTGTCCAGTGCTTTTCGCTATAATCAATTCACTGTGCATAGACCTTCATTGTTGTGCAGAATGATAAGTTTGTAGAAAGTAGAAGTCACGATTAAAATTCACGCACAATAATATGCCTAGACGGGGAATCGAACCCCGGTCCACGAATTTCCGGTCCGCTGCTCTACCACTGAGTTACCGAGGGCTGACGATTAGGTGCGCAGATTTTAACACCTGACTTCTGATAAGTGTTGGTATGTTTGGTGATTCACTGAGCATTGGTTCGGAAAAATAAGCATTGAAACAGAAGCAAAGGCAAGGACAAATGGTGGCATTTTGTCGCTGCATACCTGATGTTGAATTTTTGGAGCTAAAGATGTTTGCCGCTGATATGTCATCAGCGTTTGGTATAACTTATGTATGTGAGCGAACATTCTCAAATATGGAGAATGTAAAGTTACACGGAAAGAGACTGACTGACGAATAGTTGAAAATCATTCTGTCTATTGGATGCAGCCATTCCGAAACAAACATTGATGCTATTTTGAACGTTTAATCACAACTTCACAAACCACGTTAATCTTTTTGCTTTGTGCCTTGTACTTTCTAGTTGTTTGCATAAAATAACAGACAACTCTCTCTTGCATACGCCTTCTCTGCTGATAACTTTTGCTTAATAAATATGTTGTTTATTTTTGTATTCTTTAGGTTGCGCACAACTCACACATGTTTAACATGGTTTTAGCCTGTAAATATTACACCGAATGCTAATCCGGTCAACGTTCATCAAGTTGTTGGTTGTCCGACCCGCCGCGAGGAAAGTTTAGTGACACTTGGTCTATATTTTCGAAGAAATTAGTTCTTACTTCGGGTCTGTCAACCCAGAATACCTTTCCAAACTCAGTTTTCTGCTCTAAATTAGTTATTTTCAAAAAATGACTGGATATGTAAATGCATACCATACACTGTTTCATGAACGGATATGCTGGATATAGTCAGGTTAACTAGCCTCTTTGGATTTATAACCCACAGCGTCCCACGTAAATGTGTAAAGACGGGTGAACAATCTGCTTGTTAGCTGTAATGAGCATTAAGCATATCAACTTGTTATTTCCTTTCTGACGGTAATATCTCACTCCCACAACTCACCTTCCATAGGCTATTACTTTATCCCTTCACCGATCGATATTTTATCAATTCCATTCATGTACTATTGGAATTCACTTTCTCTATTACCAGCCTAGGGGAGATGTTAAGCCTATGCGTTTTTAACCGTTATAAACGACTATTGCATTGTTGATATACGATATTTTAAGAATGCGCTTGGAGACTTACAATTTCCTGACCATTATTCTAATAATAAATACAGGTATATTTCCATTCATCTGACAAGCTACGTCCATATTTGGCACAGATCATAAATTTACAGGTAGTGACATGCTCATGAATGAGCAGTGTAAAGTTGTGCCGAAAAAAGTAAAAGATGACAGCAGATTCCTCGCAAAGGTGCGGAACAAACTTCAACTGGATGGTGCAACCATTGTACACTTTGGAATCGCATGGAGAAAATGTATTTTCCACGGGGATTTTTAGAGCAGTTTTCGAACTATTTGTTGGTGAGCATGGTTAATTGCTCGGTGCATCTTTCGGTAACACTCACATGAAGGTAGGTAAATTCAACTGTACAAGTGAAGTAAGAAAGCTATGCATGGACGCTTCCCCTGCGACCTCGTTTCATGCGGGTTATTCCCTCCAATAGGCTTCACCCACACTTTCATGCTCCATCTGGCCCTATGCCGGTATGACTTTCAAAGCAGGTATGCCATCCCTTATGAAACCTATGTTTAGGGCTGTTTTATGTATATACATTGTGGACAGTCCAACCATCTAGCCTGTACCATCAGTTTGATGATATGGCGAGCTATCACTACAATGGAGGGTCACACTATCCCAGAACGTAATATGGAAAAAGCATACGCATCGCCCCCGGAGAACATACACAATTGAACAAGGCAGAAAGCAAACTGAAAAAAACTTAGGGCCTCCTATCGCAGGGCCAAGATTTTCGTCCCGCTACCATATATACATTAAGCCAAATTAAAGTATGGAAACTTTCCAGCATATGAAAGAAAACACTGCGCAAGAGACACTTGTGATTTGCTAGCTGCATCAGAACAATCCGCGCAATCACAGCCGATGTACCAAAGGATGCCGCGGATTTTTGGATTACTGTGCTGAATTCCACATTTTCTTCCGGATAACTCTGTTATACGTGATTTTTCTTTGTGAATTATGTACCAATATTTTTCGTTTGTGTGCGCTTCTATCTCTGCAGATTTGGTGTATGTTCTCCTGCGAATTTCGGAGTTGTCATTGATCAGCCCAACTGCCGTCTGTGTCCGCCATCTTGCATTTGTTCAGCGGTAATCGGCCAACGTGACCACGACACCATTACACGAAAGGAAGCATTTTGTGCTAATCAAAATTGTGCTAATATAGTAAAAGGAGAGTTGACTTGTACACATTGCCAAGACCGGTACCATGCGAAATGCGTCAACGTCTGTAGAAACGACATAAAGAAATACAATACGCCGGGTGCACTTTGGTTCTGTCCGAAGTGCACTACGATTCCACTAGTAAAATGCGTACTAGCGTTAACACAAAAGTACGACAGTCTATTCGTCAAAACTGAATGTTGTTTGAAAACGAAATTTGCTTCGCTCGAGGCGAAAATAGTGCATCTTGTACCTCATCTTTCTCCCTAAATTTCTGTCTGGAAAGCAAGGAAAAGGACCAGGCGGCCAACTGGCCGCGCAGTACTGTAAACCTTGGGCACCACGAATCAAGTAGTACTCACATCCCCTTCTCCAATGTACCGAATGATGGAACATCGGTAACACCCACTCTTCCGATTGACCAATGAAATCCGATGCGATCTAAAGAGAGACCACCAATGCAACCGTTGCTACTCGGTATAATCGTACTGCGACCTTAGTAGCCTCACCCATTACCACCGCAAAACGAATCAAGTACCAGTTGCAACATGCAAAGACATTACCATATCCATTGATAACAATGCTTCCCACCTTACTGAAGACTGGGTGGAACTACGGGGCCTTGCACCAATGTTCCTGAGTCCAAGGCAAATTCCTTAAGGGATAAACAGCTAGGTGATTTAAAGCAGTGGAGTTTCATTTGTGATAAAATCGGAGTTCAAGCCAGTCCGATTCATGGAATGCGCATCATTAGACATCATACCACTAATCATTATGGGAGTCCAGTCTAATGCAAGTAATCTTGGGATCAATAGATGATAACGAAACGGTGCTTTTGTCGTCATACCCCCTCCGAAATAAAAACCGTGGAATGGGCATAATTCCGGATGTTCCATGGATCCAACGCCTGCATGACTAAACTAATTCAAATCACCACAAGATGGAAAGTAGCAAATGAATTATTTTTGTTCATGACTTGTCCGAGCTACCGACAACCAGCAACGAGGATGCCCATGCTCATGACCTGGTGGAATGGCGTTACATCCGTGAAGCTCTCTGTGCAGGCGACGTCATACTTCAGTCAATTGCACGGTTGTCCGTGTCGCCCGATTACAGAGGCAGTGGCCTTAGGATACTGAAACTGACAGGGCGGTCATAACGGATGGCAGTGAACTTAATACATAGCTGGCATTGACTACTCAACACACTTCCTTCGGAACTAGGACTGAAGACTGCAGTTAGAGAGCCGCAGTCACTCACTGTTCTCGAGGAGATGACACCATCCGCGAGCCAATTTAAGCACAACAACCACTCAACAGCGTGTGCGCTGAGACCTGTAGAAATCGAGAAAGCTACCAATGGGCTACATACCGCAGATGCAACTGAGACCAGTAACAGATTACGTTTCTATCACGATCTGGCAATTCACCTAAAAACGCTTAGGTTCCGGCCTCTCATCGGTCGGCACAAATCCACATCATTTATGTGTTCCTAGTCAATAGCTTTTGACAACCGAGAAGGTTTCCTGTGTGTACCCCAATGCTCAAGGCCCATTGAGTTAACATTCCGAAATGCAGTTGCGTCAAGGATGCAAAGTCTGAGACTTCATAGCTAAAACGGAGACATGGTTACGCCCTGACATAAATGACATGGAGATCGCACTGCCAGGCATGTCTATTGTTTGTCACGATCAACCCGACAAAGGTGGAGGGGTGGCTCTGTACTTTCGCCATGATCTCCAATATGAGCTTATAGAGAATCCGGTCAGCACGGTGCAAGGTTCACTTTGATGCCGTCTACGTTTAAAATCAGACGACAATTGCTTATTGGCGGTCAATTACCGTCCTCATTCCTCCACGCCAGACATGGATTCCCATCTGCCATCCGCACTAAGGAGGGCAATAAACACAAGGTACAGTCACATTCTCATTACTGGCGATTTCAATATTCACGCTGTGGAATCCCAAGCAGCTCCCGGAGAACAGTTTCAGGCCGATCAACAAGATTTCGTCTCCAGCTACCCGCTGTATGGCCACATCAACACTCCCACCCGATTCCGAGAAAAAGATAAACCTTCGTTACTGGATTGGATATTCACAAACGAAAAGCCAATGGTCGAGAAGGTGATCTTCGACGTCCCGTTGGGCTGCAGCGCCCATGCGGTATTACTCTTCGAATACATTTGCTATGCAGAAAATCCCGTGGAAATTGCCGACGCAACGAGAATATATGTACGCTACGACATATTAGCTCGACTAAGTGAGAAAACCAACTGGACGTTTCTGTCAGACGCACCAGCTAGTGCATGGGTACATTTCATCAGCCAGTGTAACTCTTTGGTTATCGAAGCTTCAGCGACTAAGACCTTCCGCCCGAGAAAAGTGGCATTGTTTCTGCGAAGCAGGACACGCAAGTGTATAACGGGGCAAAACAACCTGGCAGATCTACAAACTCTCCCTGAGCACCAAGAACTGGATGGCCTATGCGACCAAACGTAACCAATGTACTAAGCAAGTTCATGAGAACAAAATGGCGTACCAGCAAAACTTGGCAGTGCGTATGGCCCCAAACCACAGGCTCTTTATCAACACCTGAACAGTATGCGTAAGGTGAAACGGGGAATTCCTCCTCTTCAAACACAAGGACAACGAAGGAGGAGGCGAGTACCCTGCGCCTACAATATGCTGCAACATTTCAGTGCGATCACTGGCCACATATCCCTCTGGAGATGGTTGTTGCACCCCCAAAACACTCGCCTTTCTTTCACCACAGAAGCTGTACTAAAAACCTGTTGAGTATGTGCAAACACAACTCTCTTGGAGTTGATAATATACACTGTTTTTGGGGAAAGGTACGCGCCCGACATATGGAAACACGGGATGATTACTCCTATTCACCAGGAATGTAGTCGTTCCAATCTAGCCTACTGTCGTCCCGTAATCTTACTACTGCTTCTCTCAAAACTCATGGAAGCTATTATTTCTGATTGACTGACCGCCTAATTGAAAGAATTTAACTACCCCGCCCCGGAACAGCACGGTTACGGAAGAAATCGATGGTGCATTACCAATCTACTACTAGTGTAGAGGAGCGGAGGACTTCGACAATACGGAACAGCAGAAAACGACAAGAGCAAGAAAGAGTATCCGACAGAGGCACCGGAATCAGTCAGCATAACGCAAGCCCTACCGGACGAGTGGAAAAGGGACCGCGGGCGACGACGGGAAGAAAGTCTGCTCCCGGAAGATCTCAAACAATATTGGAGGAGAGGCCAATAATTCAGACCAAGACGCCGATTCTTGTGCCCCGAGGAATGACTCCAAGCCGAGTGACGCCTGGGAGATCAAGCAAGTCGAGAGCCTTCGAACAAATCCAGACTGGTCGGAAAGCGACGTACAGGAACGGAGATACGAAGCAAAACCGGCGAAGCTGAGTTGCCGAATTGTCGCCAATTGGCGGGCAAAGGTGCCCGTCGACCGCATCGCATTTCTGGTGCGTTGTGGTGTAGAAATGTGACTATATGTGTGTGGGCGTGAGCGCGTGTAAGACGGATCGTGACGTGCAATACAGATCGTGCTTTATTGCCCCGCCGTTCTTGCTACACTAGCACGATCCAGCTGGACTGAAGTAATAGACTCTGGCACAGGAGTTGATTTTGTCTCATGGTTTCTCAAAGACGCGCGACCAGTTAGACCATAACATTCTGCTCTACAAACTGCATTCCTTTAGCATTGGTGCTTCTCTCTTAGGGTGGCTCAGCAGCTTTCTTCTACATCGGCGCCTGGATGTACGTGTAAGTGAATCGCCGTCAGATTCAATCCAAGTTAAATGCGGAGTACTAGAGGGATCGGTAAAGGACCGCGATTATTTTTGAGTTATAGTAACCATATCACAAACATCATAGGCTCGAACTGCTTGCTTTACGCCGATGAGATCAAAACGTGGAGTGGGATCAATGCACCAGTTTCTGTCACAGTGCTTCAAGCTGGTCTGGATCGGTATGCGCGTGATCAATCCAGAAGCTACTTAGACTCAATGTGGACAAATATAGAGTGCTGCACTTACGACACAAGTTGATGTAGTCATACAAACTCGGCAACCAGGAGCTTTAAACTTCTTCTGGCGAGAAAGATCATTGAGTTTTGATCCCGGCCGATCTTGGACGTTCGAATCAGGCGGAAACGGCGTTAAGGAGAGGCCTTCAGCACGTAGGCCTCCTAACGCAAGCATTCGGACGATTCGACCATTCAATTTTTCCAAAATTTCTCGGCTCAACTATATATCCACATGTGGAGTAAGCAATATATGTTTGGTAGCCATGGCTTAGAAGAGATCCCACGGCCTTAGCGATACCCCAACGCCGCGCAACCTAGAATGTTAACGGTCTTTATACTTCGCCGTATGAACGAAGGCTACAAGTGCTCAGGGTCTTCAGCGGACGGTATCGGCGATTGCGCGAGGACACAATTTTGACTTATCACAATTTCAGAGATCCCAGCCACACGTGACGCTTCTTACTAGAGCTCAGTCATAACAGTAATTTGAGGGGTCACCATCTCAAACTGGCAGAGCAACACAGTCGCTTGAAACGCCGTCGGAATTTCTTTTCCGTACGCGTTTGCCGTACATGGAACGCCCTACCGGAATCTGTCATATGTGCTCCCACGCTGGCAGAGTTCAAATCCCGAGTTGACCGTGCGTTTATTTTGCTGCATCATAGTACATGCCCCTATATTCATGGATAAACACAAGTTTCTGTAAGCGATTTCACTGTCGGTCACGGCACAGATTTCGTCCCAAATTTTTTCATCTGCCATATCTGTACTCCAGAAGGAGACACGATTTTTATCAATATCACATTTGCAGTCATTTCTTTTAGGTTTACCTTGAATTTACAGTTTCTACTACGTAAACAACAGTGAGTTTATTGGTGTAAACCCAATTTTGATATCAATTTTTTTAATATTTTGTAGTTTCACAACAACCGTCCTACGAGACTTGTTAAGCATTAGCCCTTTTGCCCGTATAAAACCATTGTTCCATTTTGTTATGAACTTGATAGTGTAACAAACGATTTCGCTCCGTGATCCAACGAATTTAATTAACTATTCACGAACCTAGGTGGGAAATGGTATAGTCTCTTTGTTTGATGATTATGCTGAACGATCGACGAGCGATTTTGCAAGCACAGCAATCGAGCATGTGGAGGGCAATCAAACTATTACGTAGCTTGGGACCCTTGGCAACCATGTTATGGGTAAGGTGCTCTGCGGTTCTCGCTGACAGCCTTCACTCAGTACGGCCACTGTACTTGCGGTCGCAAGTACAGTGAAAGAGATAAATAGGTAAAAGTGAGCGTTTTGTATACGAGGCCGCAACCTGGCAGTTTCTAGGTGTCCCACAAAGATGTGAACAAAGAGCATACCTCGAGGTGGACCATGTTTCCTACCAACGTTTAGATTCCGTATTTTATTAACAAATGTGTCTTCAAATCTGTGGTCGGCTAGTTCCCGGAGGATAGGCTCGGTTACACTGCTCAGCCGTTTGGCTAACTTCAGATATGGTGCGTCTACCACCGAAAAAATTAGTGGTAAAAAGATGCCTTCCTTGTGGGATTTCGGCAGTCTACAAATATGGAAGCCGAAAATGATCGCGTGATCAGCTGTCAAATAGTTGCGTGATTCCATCCCCCCGTCGTTAGGGTCTTAATTTCACGAACTTTTAATTTTATAACCTGTTAGGTTTGCAATGATTCGGAATACCTGTAGCTCTGGTTGGTAGTTAATGTTTTGATTCGTTCTCCGAGCTGCGTAATTTAATGACAAGCGTTTTACCATTTCCCTCAGTGGCATCTTCAGTGCACTGCTCCGTAGAGGAAAATCTCACGGAAAGTGTCGTCGGGACTTAGCGTTTGAAATTAGCCTCGTCGATCTGTGTCCCGTGACCCCTGCTTGTTCGATATTTGGTCGTCCAGTTTCACGCTTTCTCAGTTGTAGGTACACGGGATCGAGGTCAATGAGGAGGTTCAGGGAATTCTCCGTAGAGAACCATGCCTCGAGGTATTCCCTTCCTTTTCTTGTCCCTCCGTGCGCCAGAATTTCTGTTTTGTCTCAGTTAATGTTTTGTCCTTCCTCATCGAGGTGCGCTGAGATCTGTGACGATACACGATGGTATCGACACGCACGCTTGTGTCCTAGCATGCTTGTGGATAGTTTTCTCCCCGTTTGACCTACATAGTCTTTGTCACAATTCTCGCATTTTATCCTGTAGACGACATGTTGGCGCTCGTGGGCTTCCAGTCATTTTTAGGTCTAGATAATATTCTTTTCAAAGTCTCAGTTGGTATGTGAGCTATCGTCAGGTTGTGCGGTTTGAGCTGTCTGGCTGTCTTTTCGGATACGTTTTTAGGTTCTATCGCTGTCTGTCACATCAAGAACGAATCGACTAGAGTCTGCGAGAAATTTTTGCATATTTTGGATGTAGCCCTGTTTTTCCGTTATGAGGACACCTGACCGCATATCTTGTCTCAGTAGCACAACCTGTTTTGCGTAGCTGTTGCGTTACGGACTCGCAATGATCCTTCCTCGTGGTACTTCACTTCTCGGTGTCATTAGCGCATGACTGTAGTTGTAAAGCAACCGCTTGTCTCCTCATTGGTCTGTGTTCAACTGCACAGATGTTCGTTCAAATGTACAAACTGAGCCTCGACTGTTATTCGACCACTTAGATTTGGTGGAATAGAGAAACTGAATCCTAGGGACAAGGTTTCAATTTAGGGGCGATCTACGGGAGAACTGGTATCCCGAGCTATTATAACATGACACACGTACGCAACACCATAGGAGAAACTATCAACTGACATTCCTAAGATAAAGAAAGCATTAGATGGTGCACGAAGTTAGTCGACAACTCGTTGCATGATACATATATTTACAGCTTATCAATGTAATGCCAAGATTTGTCAGCAAAATCGACGTTCGAAGCGCCCGCCGGAGTTTTGCCTACAGTGCAGCATTCGCCTGATGGCGTTTTTTAGCACCTTCTCCAAAGTACCAACTGTGGTCTCACACTATTTGTGCAAAATGCTCTGCTTCAATTCCGCAAAAGACTTTGGCTTGGTTTTGTAAAGTTGCTGTGTTCAATAACCCCAGAGGAAGAAATCCAATGGGTGCAAATCTGGTGACCGAGCAGGCCACTCTATAGGTCATCCCCGCCCGAACCAATGGCAAAGGAACGTCTGGTTTAGAAAATCCCGCACCGGTTGTGCATGATGTGTAGGTGCTCCATGATTTTGTAACCAAACAGCATTTAATAACCCAGCGGTTCGCAGTTCTGGAATGACCTGATGTGTCAGTAATTCTTTGTATAGGGATACTAGAAAGCGTAACAAAGCGAAACAATAACCTACCGGTTACATTACCGGAAAAGAAAACTAGTCCCACGATAATTTGGTCAGTTAACCCAGCCCATACCATGAATTTTGCGCCATGGTGTATACGTGAAGCGCTGTATCGGCGTGGATTACACGTTGCCCAAAACCGTTGATTCTGTGCACCATGCAAACGGAAAACAGTCTCATCAGTAAAAAGAATTGAATGGAGTTTATGGCATTCAAAAACCTGCGGCAAAAATAAAGCCACTTCTCCGAAGCACACGGGTTTAAAACCTGTAATTGACGGGCGCTATACTTCCGGAATTTCCTTTCCTTCAAAATCCTATGAACAGTATATCTGGTGGTGTCGCACTGCTGGGCGAATTTACGAATCCTCAGATCGCCGCTCCTGGACACCTCACGAATAACCACACAAGCAGAAAAGTCACCCGTGGTGATGCGAGGTCGCCCTGTCTTTTTGGTGTGGCACACGCTCCCAGTTTTCTCAAATGTTCGCACCAGCCTACAAACATACCGTCTGTTGATGGGCCGCTTGGCACTGTGAATAGTGTTGTACTGACGAGTAGTTTGTACGGCGTTACACCCGGACTCACGATACAGTCGAAAAGTAATCACTCACTGATTAACAGACACGTAACGCGATTCGGATTTAGGGTAACGTGATGCCAGCGGTATATGCGCGTGATCCATCGCCAAGCCAGCGATCCGATAAACAGATGGCACGAATTTCACCACTTCGCCTAGTCATGGCCTGACTGTTGGGGGGGGGGGGTTTGGTGACCAGCCTCCCCCTACACGGTTGAGGTCAGCGCTCGTTGCGCCCACACTGACGTCCGTTAGTGGTTTGCCTTTCAGTCCGCAGTCATATCGGAGTCAGGTTATCGTGCGCGTTGGTTAATGAGGTCGGCTGAGTCTCCGCGCCAGTGGCCGTCAGACGACGCAGTTTGCACTCGAGTCTCCACTTCACATGCGGTCCTACAAAAGGGGCAGAGACAACAGTGACACAGCTTACGCGCAGTCTCATGAATGCTTGCGCTCCTGCACAGCGTGCCGATTGAACTGGTTCAGTTTAGAGAGAACGCGCCGGGTTTCTCTTAGGCGCCCATTGATGAAACATACAGGAATGCCGCTGGACCTATATGCTCAGACTGCCTGTAGTTCAGGCCACCTGAAGGCCGTTCACGCGGGAATCGCCTCATCACGGTTTAACCGAACAAGTGCTCTGTGTACAGAGGAAGGAGATAGAAATTCTGCGCACAAGGAGGTGATGCTAGTTATCGAATTTCCCAAACGATTAGTGGAACGACAGCTACGGAAATGTCTCAAACCACGCGCAACAACCACCAACCGCCAACCGCTTGAACTGCCAGTCAGCAGCTTATGCCACTGGGCCACGGGGGACAGCTTCGGACCGTCATGATTTACAAGCTAACTACGATATAGCGAGTCTTATCCTCCACTGCCATGAAAGTTACGAAGGTTGCAGAGGACAGGGTTGGCCCCGAAAGACACGACGCCCACTTAATTACATCCACATTATTACATCAAAAGTCCCTTACTCATGAGTACATCTTTGAATAGCCATCAAACTATGCTTGCGACGTATTACAGCCGACTGGAATGTAAACGAAATGTTTTCTCCCTCCATGTGTCAAAGCCGTGGAACTCCCTCCCAACACATGTAATTATTGTCTCCAGCTTATTTCTAATCAAAAGACGGCTTGAAGACACATTTACATTATGTGATATTGTCCGTGAACATCAACTGAGAGCACTGTGCACAGCAAACAGTGGACGGTAACAGACTGCCTCTAAATTCCAGTCAGGAATATTCACATCTATGCTACTGTAAATCTCTTGGTGGGTCATGCAACTTGAACGTTCTTTTAT
This sequence comes from Dicrocoelium dendriticum, assembly GCA_944474145.2. NCBI lineage: Eukaryota > Metazoa > Platyhelminthes > Trematoda > Plagiorchiida > Dicrocoeliidae > Dicrocoelium > Dicrocoelium dendriticum. Next base: position 61,063,819 of record OX104062.1, on the reverse strand, counting down.
CGACACTGTTTTTATCCTGTAACTCACTCTAAGGAGCCTACGGGAATTGTAAAGCATGTACTGTACTATTTATAAAACATTACCCCAAATATTGAGTTAATACTGTAAGAACAGAATACTTGCAAATGTGAATGAAAAGGAGAAGTATTGGACACGAGCAGTGGTGAAGATGACACGTGTTCACACAAAGGTCAATTATTATATATCGTTGAATATAGAACTAATACATGCAGGGACTAATACAAGGGGGCTATGTTTGCCTTCTTTTTACAGTACTTTGTAGCGAAATGTAAACATCAGGATAACGCAGACTAGGTAAAGTTAAAAGTGATGGTACAGCGGTGTTATTTGTTCTCAATTTATTCTTCCAGTTCATTACCATTTTTCCTGAGTACAATTTTTTGCGTATCTTACATTATTCTCTTTAGTTTATCTTATGAGTATTGGTAGGACGATGCAAAGCGCACAACTTATCACTAGCTGTAGTTCGGTGATCCAAGCATTGTTGTTTAACTGAACTGGGATGAGTGAAACCACAGCACGTTTTATTGATTCATTGCACCTAGAACAATAACTTGTTAACCTATCAACGTCTGGCGTTTTTGTTTAACGGTAGTCCAGCATTCGCGCAGTCATCCTCTCCATCCTAATCAAAGTGTGATTCCACATGTTGTAACTGCAAGATGCACTGTTCGAGGTTCGGCTTCCTATCAGTGGACTGAGTGAGTGGCATTGTCAGGACTGACCAGGCACGTAACTGTGCTGAATTAGTGTCCTAGTGCACCACACACTCAACACAACAGTGAACAGATTTAGGAGGCCATCAAACTTGACTGATTGACTGTCGTCATTATATCCCCCCAGTTTCATCGCCACGTCAATTTTGACAGCCGCATTGTACTATCGACAGTCAGACATAAATAAAAAGCATTCACGGTCTAAGACGTTTCACTTTGCATGAAAAGGTTGACTGTACACCGTCAACAATAAATCGAGTGTACTGAAGAACAATGCACCGAGGGATAAGAACAGAGACCCGCGGGCATTTCCGAACCATGCAATGGTACAATGGTATATTACGGGCAAAAAAGCGGATGCTTAGCTAGTTCCGGAGGATGACCAAAAGGAAACCACAACATGTTGAATAGTAAAACAAGGGGATAAAATAAAAATCGTTTTGGTGGACTCACCACAGTGTTAACACAGAGGCACGCAGAAACAGCCAACCACAGTTGTTTAGGTTAATTCTGGTTGTACAACGTTCGTCGCACCATATCGTCTCTCGAGGCACACAGGCTATATCTCGTAGTGTGGGTGGGCTAGATCAGAACTTATTGCATGTGAATGACGACAGTGCAGATACTGCATTAAGTAACCAGATGGACCGAATTAATAAATGTCTAATGATTAGCCACGACACCCTTGTTGGACGAGAGAGAGATAAGAGACCAGGCCCTTATGGCAGCTGTTAATGTGCCGGATGGAGCCAGACAGTCCTGATGAATGGGTTTCACGACGAATCATCCAGCACTGAATGCATTTACGATTATAAGTACAAAAAGAGCTAACTGACGATTCGCCGTGAGTTGGGGAGGTTGAAGTTTTAGCGAGTTGTAATACTTAAGGAGCTGGAATATTGTCCAGCTATTTAGCTTACAGCAAATTTCATCTGTGATTGGATGTTCAATCTGCCAGGTTCCCTAATGCAGTGGTTTCTGAATGCACTCTTAGCTACGGTTGCTGCTAACTGATAATTCCACGGAGGATAGGATAGAATTTGGAAATCAGTTAAAGTTTAAACATCAGAGTAACTGCTGTACATCAGCAAATGGTCCTAGCGGAAACAAGCGATAAGCATCATTCTAGGTAAAACCAAAAGCGCAAAATTTGCACGGTGTTTGGGGACTAGTTTTCGTACTTAATGCGCTGACTAGGTTGCTACAGTCTTAAAGAAAGAGATTTATCACGTGAACTGTAGCAGGACGCATTTCTGACCATGATTATGCTCCTTGTCGTTCGTCTGCTATATTACACCATGGCGCAAATATTAAAGATAGCTTGTCAGGAGGGCCATACTAACTGGAACTTCCGACGGCGCCCGACTGCAAAGCAAACAGAAGAACTCAGAACTGAAACGATCTTATCAAGAAAGAGTACGGGGGCAGAAGCATTGTCATGCAGGCTGCTTCATGCATCTCACTCTAAAGGACGTTTCACACTGGCCTGAGTTCTTCTGACAACAACGGATACGACTGGAAAGCGAAATCGGGATAATTTACGCCGGTGCACTCGCACTGTCAGCAGCGCTTGTCACGGCTGTTGGTAAGACACTTTGGGACTTTAAAGAGTTCCTCGTGTGGAAATTGTGTGTTATCCGCCCGAAGACAATGCGCTCCACGACTGATTTCGAACGTAGCCATTGGGACAAATGTTGCGCGCCATGACTCGGTGGCTTATAGAGGTTTCGTCTAACAGCCCAATGGCCCCAGGTTCTAGGCCTGCTACCCCCCTGATGAGATCAAGCAGAATCGAAACTAAACGCGGAGCGCAACGTTTTGGGGAATGCAACAATCATTATCCGTGCGCTTCAACAATGGCTGTCCCTGTGATTGTATTGTCCATACTTCACTTCATTGCGATTCGCAGTCCGCATTGAGGTTGCGCGCCGCAACTCTTTCACGCAACAGGTCTTTCAAAATGACCCATTTTGTCAAGTTGTGATAATTATGGGATGCTAGGTGGGAACATTTTCTCCTTCGGCGATAGGACATTACACTTCGTTACACTGCGTGAGTCCAACGGTGGCAGTTACTTCATCTGGAAGTGTACTACGACTGATCCGACAAGCACGCTCTTAAGTAACGATACGAATGCGGCATCGAGCCGCATATCCAACCACTCTCGCAAACGCTTCTTTCTGCGCCCCTTGGCGTAAAATTTCGGTATTCTAAGTGATATTCGCGAGGCTCTAGGTTTGGCGTCTCATAGGGTTACATCCAACTGGTGCATCGCAAACTGGAACATTACTCAACGTGCTCCATTTTTAGATGCGGCCACAGTGAAAAAGCTAACCGTGACAATCTGAGGAGGAAGTCGTAGTTCTCAGTGGATTTCCGTGTCGCAATTCAAGCCCACGAGAAATTGCTGCGGGTTGTTTTGAAGTGCTCATTGTGTGACTGGACAGCGACGCGCAATCACCCTGTGCACCGAGATTCACATTCAAGTGAACCTTGGTCTTTCGATCACAAGGACCGTAACTGAAGCATAAGCAAATCGGGTGTTGTCCGCTCGAAAATGCTACACTCCTATGACCCGTTTCGACCTCATTTAATCTCATCAGATAGAGATAGCTGGTGTCGAACCCGGAAAATTGGGAGGTTACTTGTGACCGCTAACTCTGGGCCACCGGGTCACGACAGGCACTGCTTGACACAACCGTTAATGATTGATTTCGAGGGTCGGTTGTAGGTACACCTTGTGTGGACGGATTACGACACGCAATCTCAAGGCTGACCGTCATTCAATTGAAATGAACCTTGGTCTTTCAATCACGAAGACCGTAGGTGAAGTATCTGGAAATTGGGTGTTGTCCGACTCTTCCCAGTAATCCAGTTACTAGGAAGTACACAAACCGTGTACAAACTAACGAAAAGTAACAATATATTTGACCTCCGACATTTTTAACGCCTCTGTGATCATGATGTGGCGCATCGCAATTTTGCGAAAAAGTAGTGATCACGAAACCAAATCCTTAATTTATGACGGAGCTGTGTCGAGAATTCAGGAATTTAGTTTGGGTAAATTTTCTTCCCTGACAGAACGACCAGAGAGCTCTTCCATCTTGATAAAACCCACAGACTGAGGCTAATGAAATGTACGCAAACTTCCAATTAATTCTAAATCTTCTTGAACCGATCAAACAATGAGCAAGTAAAAATATCTTATTAAGTACATCGCTTGCAGATGGCATATAAAGGGAGTTAAAGAAAGTATGTACTCAGCTTAACTGGACGCTTGATTTCTCCTTGTCAACAAGGCAGGACAACCGCCTTGTTGAAGTTGGGTTAAAACATGCACCGTGATCGCTGGCTGAAGCGTAACGAATACTGGAGTCTAACAACAGATCCAGAGAGTAGTTGGGATGATGTGGACTCGGAATCGCATCCAATCTGGTACAGTTTCCGCCATCATTTTACTTGACAAATCACTGACCTTTAACCCTTGTACAATAACAAAAGCTCTAAATTGCTACTTTAGTGTATCTTCCACGGTTCCACGTGACGTGCTCTTGTAGCATACGCACAGTGACGTTGTACAACTGAGCATAATGCAGTTCAAATTTAGAGAAAATTAATACCATGTAGACTGATTACGACTATCGTTCTATCCTGGTTTATATAGTATACCAACTACTCTGCTAAAATATGGTGGCACTGATATACCTCGTAAAAATGTTCAAGATGTCAATGGATTCGGGAATATCTGTAACCCAGTGGGAACTTGCGCTAGTCAGGTCAAGGCACAACTTGGGCCAAAAATAAACATCAGAAACTACTGCATGATTAGCCACATGCCCATTGTTGCTAGGGTAATAGAGCGAATAGTCAAAGAAATTACCAAATCTGATGAACCGGACTCAACATGGCTTTTTATAAAACGATCATGTCATTCGTACCAAGTGGGATTATTGAATTATTTAATGGGTTCGGTGGATAATGGCCATTCAGCTACCCTCATTTTCAATGACATGCAAAAACATCTGATAGAGTGTGCCTGACAGGAGAAACGTTACTATTTAGCATCATGGACCCTTTGGATAGCTGGTTTATATTATAAATTACTGATGGCTTCCAAAAAGTTCACATAGGAATCCACAGACCATCATCACTGCTTTTTAATAATGGTGTGATCAAAAAGAGCATCCTTGGTCCTCGGCTCTTCTTGATGTATTTCAATAACGTAATAGACTGTTTAAAATGGTATGCCTTATTTTTGCTGAGGATTTTAAGGTGCTGTACACGTATAATCATGGTAATCTGAAACACAGTTTGGATAGGATACGGAGAGTCAAAGTGACTCTAGACACATGGTGTTGCAACTTGCAACTGTCATTCATTGAGGATAGATGAGGCATATTTGCATATTGATGCAGAATTGATATGGATACCTTAAACCTTGAAAACCAATTCCATTCCGCAACACGATATGACACTTGGATATACATTATTCAAGTAGCCTCAAGTCCGGGGAGCAGATTGAATTCATAGCATACAAGGTCCTGCAAACAGCGGGGATAATCAATGCACTCGTAATGCGTGATCGCTAGATTCATGTGTGCAAGATATGTACACCTCCTCTGTTTGAATATTGCCCGATGGTATTTAACAGTTGTAGGAAACGCGTTCGTTTATACTTGGAGAAATTGCAGCAACGATGCACCAAAGCTCTATTTAGTGAATAAAAGATCAATATCGTGACCTTAAGCTTCGTGGCGTGCTTTTCGCACAAACCTTGCTCCGTCACTTTGTTGATTTGCGACGACAATTTTTGCCTTACAGTCAAGCTTTTATACGTTTTCGATTAAGCTGAACGAGTGCTATCCAGATACCAGTCGATTGGATCTCAGAACAAGGGTTCGCTATTCCGGGTCCTTTTGCTATTACGGTGCTTTCCCTGAGTGCACACAGCTGTCAAACTTCATCATCTCCGAGTCCCACAAAACTGCTTCTCGTCTCATCTGCTAGACCACATTGAGGGCTCTTCAGCAAGCTTACAATCGTGTAGATCCGTTGCTCTACAAGGAAGATATTGGAGAAAACCACCACTATTTCCTACGTTTACCGCAGCACTGCATGCAACCAGCCTTGGACTTAATTCAACATCCACCATAATCTCGTGTCACCGCAATGGGGTCGCTAAGTACGCGCAAGTCTGCGCGTGAAAACTTTCGGCCCACCAGTGACCCATCGTGCGGTCCACATCGGACGGGTGGCTGGACCCAACACTTCACCTGCTAAACGATGTTTGGCGGCATCCGGTTTCGGATTTGCATGTCACTGTGGCCAGCCACAGGACGCCTGCGCCTATAGAGGGACCATGGATGGCTTGCGCTGCACCACCCACAGCTCCATTCACACAACCCATATCCAGTGGAAACTCGAAGGAATAAGACCGGGAGGCATGTGGATGGGAGCCACGTTTCATCAACGGAGCCGGCCCACACTCTTTCACAGGCAAACACAAGCACGCTGTAGTTGGGGAATCAACTGCACACAAGGTGGTGGCTGGACCGTAGTCCACTCCACACTGAGTGCATGGAACCACTCTTCGAGCCTAGCACGACCACAAGGACCGTGCACCCCGTCCCCTCCAGCAACGACCAACTGTCTCCTAGAGCCAGATGGACGAGGTAATAGACAGGTAGGCACCTTGCCAACATGCACATCAAACGCAGCCATACCTATGATGTCAAACAACAGCCAATCACTCAAAATGCCGATATCGAATAAAGTAAATGCATATGACGACATAAATACTCGCCAAATGAGCATATAGAAGAAATTGGTTATAAGTGAATCCGTGATAAGTACAAAATGTCCGAGTTATTTAAAAAATACCACGCGATACAATTACGCAAGTTTATCACAATTTGCATGAGCGACGTGTGCAAGTAAGGAGAAGATTATCAAGTGCGCAGAACAAACCAAGTAAAATGTAACGAATTCTATCCACATTAAAATGACCTAGTTTAAGTGTAAGTTGGTTTAGCCCAACTGCGGTGAAGAAGCATCATGAATGCTACATCAGCCTCAGCATGGGGCACTGCTAATCGATGACCTGTCTAATAAACACGGTGGAACGTGAAACGGCAAGTTCTTACTGGTATTTGAGTCCCAGAAGCCCCTAGCCATATACTACTCTACACAGTAGCCATTCTTTAATTTTTAGACCCCAACAAGCTGTGCAGTTATTGCAAATGATTGCTAACAGTAAAAGTGCCTCGAGTGGAAAACAGAAAAAAAACAAAAACCGCAACCAAACACTTTGCTACTACTTCTGAGATCCTGCCTGAGATGCTCAAACGCATTAAACTCCTCGAGGAAGAAGTTAATTAACTAAAAAACATACTCAGTGAAGTTAGCACTAAATACGATAAAAGTTTATCAACCAGTGAACTAATCAAATACTCAGCTAACGTTAATTTGATAGACTGTGAACGGCCGGTTACTTCTTATCACTTATCTCTGAAACTCAGGAGTGCGTGCGCAGATTTAAAAATGTGATTATATTCAATCTACCTGGTAGAATAACGAAAGAGTTAAAATCGCCCACCTCACCGCCTGCAACATGGATCGGTTTAACTGCGTTTGTATAAGACTTTGGAAAAATGCAAATAAAATTGTGTCCGCTTTTAATAAAGTTCTCCGGTGTATTAACTGCTATTAATTTTCTGAGATTCCCAAGGCTGATTAGTGCAAAAACCGAATTCCAAAACGTTAAAGTCCGGAAAGACCAAACACCACCAGAAAGACGCCTAGCTATTAAATAAAAGCCTCCAACTGTGTTAACTCGCTATCCACCAAGTCACCGAGTGGACAGTGAAATATACCTTGACAGAAATCCATTAATATCCATGAGAGATTCTCCACGTACTGAAACCTTTACCCTGCTGCTCATACACTGAACAGCATTACCCCTACTAAATCGCCGAATAAACTGAAACAACCCCACGAAGTAAACCTCACCGAGATAACAGCCGAAATCAACCCTATCTCAGCTGTTCCAACTACGAGTAGCGTGCGCATGAAAGATGCTGTGTGTACTACGCCTGTGTCCCTTACACAGCAGAACCATAGAACGAAATTCTCAATTAAGGCTGTGCGAAACAAGAAAACACCCCAAAGCCAATGTAAATATATGTGCACCACCTCCAATCAAAGAGATCACTATAAATCATGGAATGGCTCTCCATCAACACGACATGAGAACTTCCAACGCCCAACTTCTCCGCCACAACATACTCCAGAGCGTCGGTATGACTCGCTAAATCATTCCCGAAGTAAACGATTTCGTGAGTCAACTAGTGCCACTAAACCTGGCTGTAAGATCAATAATAGAAACTCGGCTAAACTCCCTCACATGCCATAAACCTCTCTTAACCGAAATTGGTAGCACACTAACACAAGTGGAATTGCAGCCCGTGACCGAATTTCGGAAATTCCTTAGGTATTACCTGGTCCGCAGAGAGAAGACAGAGGTTGTGATATATCAACATTTCGATTGTTCTCTTCAGTCGCAAACACAATACGAGCAGAAACACACAAATGATTATATACATGGAAAATATAAGCACCACCAATAAAAATGTCATAGTCAAGACCATGGCAACCGAATTGATTGCCTCAAGTGTTTCTGTGTATATTTACAGGTTGATAAGCCTTAATTCACAACGCCTCACTAATTGCAAACACTATCTCGTTTTTGTTACGTAATAACACTGAACGATGTCTCGGGGTTCACGTGATGACAGGTTGTCATGAGGCGCTTAGTGATAGACGATTCCGGGCTCCCAGTAATTCCCAGATTCGCCCCATTTTGTTGCGTAATCACTTGTCCCAACCACTTTGGCAAATGTTCAGCTACCTTCTGAGCTAACTGACGGTTTGTTCTGCCTATGTAAGTGTCACCGTAATCGTAGGTGAACTGATGAACAACGTGAGAGGTCGGACTACCCGACGAGATGCTCTGACGGTTATGAAGAACAAGTGCTTGCGTGGTATGTCTCAGCCGCAACTGGGCTGTCGTGTAGGTTCGCGTTAAGGCGGACCGGAGCATGCTTCCGATATCGTTTGCCACATGGTCCCTTTTGAACAGCAAGAACAAATAAATGTCCTTTTTCAGTCGTCAACACTGGTGTTTTTACGTTGGGAGGTCTGCTGTGTACCTGAATAAACTTCTCAGGATATCCATTAGAAATTAATGTCTTGCGTAGAAATTCTTCTTTGGCTTGTAACGTCTCGGGGCTTCAAATAAATCTAGTTCGGTAGAAGAGAGTTCTCACTAACCCGCGTTTGCATGCGATTGGGGCGAAGCTTGAAAAATGAAGGTACTGTCCACTCCAAGTCGATTTGCGGTGAACAGTGCGCTGCAGCGTACCTTCACCCAGTCTCCTAATGAGTATATCCAAAAGCGCCAGGCTATTGTGTTTTTCCACTTCTTGGGATACCGACAGATTAGGGAGTATCGAATTCAGGATGGTCAGCAGCCGGCTTCAAAGTGTTATTACGTAACAAAAACCCGATAATGCTTGCAATTAGTGAGGCGTTGTTAATTAAGGCTTATCAACCTGTGAATATGCACAGAAACTCTTGAGGAAATCAATTCGGTCGTCATGATCTTGACTGTGCATTTTGATTGGTGGTGCTTATATTTTCCATGTATATAATCATTTGTGTGTTTCTGCTCGTATTGTGTTTGCGACTGAAGAGAACAATCGAAATGTTGACATATCACAACCTCTGTCTTCTCTCTGCGTTAACGAAATGGCTGAAGGGACCCACTGTTTTACAATAGCATCCATCAGCTGCTCCCACAACAACTAGTCTATGCCCCGTCGCCATTCCCTCCCATAGAAATCCCTCAAAATGCTTTTTTAGGACACCATATCCCCAACCTTACCCCCCACTACCGGGATTTCCACCACTAGGCCCCATGAATCAACAGATGATCTCTGTACTAGAACATCTTAGTTGGATTCAATACAACCCAGAGATCTTCAAACCATGCACGCCTCATTGTGGCACACCACCAATAACAATGCTAGCAAACAGTCCCACTTAACCCTCGTATCAAATATTTCCGTATATTCTCTAGATTCCGCTGTTGTAAACATTCGTTCCCTACGACCTGAGTTGAATCTTCTTACAATTTTCGTCTGTTTTAAAACTCCCTATTTGTTTGCATCACTGAAACATGGTACAACTAAGACATAAGTGACTCTCAGCTTCAAGTTATTGGCTACCAACTGTTTCGAAAAGATCGTCTGAGCAAGCGAGGAGGATGCGCTACCTACATTCGAAATGATATCATAGTGATGTCTGTTGATCTTCTGGCTCTCAATGACCTAGAAGATTCGTTGTGCTTAGCAATCCCCTCCAGTGACCTACTCCGGGTTGCATCTATAGATTTCCTGGCGCTACAAATCACCAAACTGAACTACTAGTTGATGCCATCAACGCTGCTTCAAATATTTCCCACAAACAAAAGTTTGTATGTAGAGGTTTCAACTTACCGCATATTGACTGGACGGCGCCCACACCAAATGTGTCAGGGAGCCTCATGAGAATAATCCATAGCATTCAGATCAATGGTTGCACTCAACAAGCTAATCAACCAACAAGAACAGCCAACACGTTAGATGTGCTATTTACCATGGACATTCCGTCAGTGCTCGTCATTATCGACAGCCCACTAATGGGTTGCGACCACAATAATGTGTAATGCAGCGTGAATAGTAAAACTACAAAAAACTACGAGTGACAGACTAGTTTACTCGTTGCAGCCAGTTCATTGACTGGATCATATTCGACAACCTCCTCAGTACCCTGAGTTGGGACAAATTCTTCTTAACTCAGGATCCAACCTTAGCCACGAACGCATTTATAAACAATCTTGTCACCTGTATTTGCCTACTAGCACCCACCCTGTGGAACAACTCTCACAAAAGTAGTAGTCAACGCAAGCCATGCTTCAAAATTACCACGAAATTAAAGAAACGCAGGTCCAAATATCGCAAAACTAATAACTTTGCAATATTACTGCACAATTCAAAGGACTCTACTGAAACGAAAACATCAGGCACTGCCAAAGTAAATCACCGAAGAATACAAAGTGCTAAAAATCTGAAAAAGATACCAACCTTGGTGAAACTTCTCAACAGGATGAATCCAAATCAGTACCATGAAATCCAGTCTGACCTAAGCAGTAGGTGCAACAACTGAAGACGTTAGCCAAATGTGTGCAGTATTGAATGCTTAGTATGCAGCCTCAATCAACACAGATATCAGTATGCCTTATCCTCTTCTAAAACGCAAGAGAGATGAAGAGCACTCGAGTATTCCCGAGAGCCTGAGTGATGTTTAAAGGAGTATATTCTTCATAAAACCGTCATTACAGCCAGGACCCGAAGGTATTCCTCCAGTTGTCATCAAGTATGGAGGCAAAACATTCCTCTGCTGAGGTTAAACGTCTTCACATAATCCTCACACAGTGGATATTTCCCTCCACAGGGGAAAAACTCGGTAATAGCACCAAAACGCAAAGGTGGATCCCGGTTTGCGATGACAAATTATTGCCCTATTAGTCATACATTGATCATACATTGGTCGGACCGCATGATTGGACTGCAATTCGCATCGCACAGGAATATACCATTTATATAGTTATTTGTTTATCTATACTGCGGCAGCCTCAAACGCACTGGAGCAAATTGTCAAGAATGAAGTATTTCAATTCTTAACAAAATTAGACCTGATGAACAACCCACAGCACGGCTTTCTTACGAATCGATCTTGTGTAACATGTCAAATACAATTTTCGACCATGTAACATCGATTACTGACAGTGGCGTGACAGTTATTGTCATTCTATTGGACATGCACAAGGCTTTCTATGGTGTGTCACTTGAATCTTTGCTGTCCCGTCCTGCACTGTTACGGAGTCAGCAACCCATTGCTAAACTGGTTTAAATCCTGACTAGAAAATCGGACACAGAGCGATAAAATAGGCCAGCAATTCTCCTCCTTGAGAGAAGTTACTTGTGGAGTTGTCCAAGGCAGTGTCCTTGGATTGCTACCCTTCCTAAGGTATATAGATACCATATGTGATTCCATCAAACATGGACAAACATACCCCTTTTAGAACGATATTACACTTGTCTACTCATTTCCACCCGATAGCCTTGAATCGGGCCCTAAGGACATACATGAAGACTTATGTGCGCTGAAGTCTCGGAGTAAAAATTGGTCCACGAAATTATCCGCTGCTAAATCGCAAGTGCTTGGGTATGGATACTGCATACCGAGTAGCTCCAATACCCTAGCAAATACAAACATCTCAAACTCCTCTTCAGTTAGGGACCACGGAGTAATATATTCGGTATTGCTGAACTTTTCCGAGCATGTCTCATATCAGATAGCAAAGGCAAGGTAATCAAAAGCCTATTTCATTAAATATTGTGTTCTATCTGAAGCGAGACTAGAAATATTTAATCTTGTTGTGAGACCCATGCTGAAGTACTGCACAATTATCCATATCCACCTAGGTAGAACAGATGGAATATCTTAAGAAAACATTCAGCGTTCTCTCACGAAACTTCTGATTGGCCGGTCTACCGCTCTGAACTATGAAAACCGTTGTCGCCGCCTTAAACTATACCCCCTGTGGCTGCGCCGCCTGAGAAACAATCTAGTTCACTTTTAGAACATTATACGTTGCCGAGTGTACACTACCGGAATAGAACATAATTGGCTAAATTTCATCAATCTAACCCACAAGAAATAGGGGTTACTCACTACCCGTGAGAAAGAAGAATTTAAAGATCCTCTCCAACTTTTTCCTAGTAAGGTATACTCACCTATGGAACAAGTTACCATTGAAAGTACGGGCAAGTGAGAACCTAATCAAATATGAAATAAGTTGGGAACTTTTCTCAACATGCAGAACATTAGGTAAACAGTCAGTCTTCAAGTGTCCATAGATGTGTTAAATTCAGCAGGTGCAAACAATATATGACCAATAATACAGGTTCACCACACTCCAACATACCTTAATTTTATGCTCGAAAATATCACTCTTGAAGTCCCACTTGTAGATGGAGAAACAAAAAATACGTATCTCTTGCTTTCTATCTCCATTGTATATTGTAAATATTCTACTGTCCCATGGTATCCGGATAATTTGCATCACCTAGTGCTTATTGAAAGGAGAAACCAACTCATTAAGAACGCTACCTGTTATCCTAAACTTCTGCAATATTTTAGCACACCCAATCACATGGCATCTCACAATGTCGCACAATGCTTATTTCGTTGCTATTTCTACCCCTTACTTTAACTATTTCATCTGATTCTCCTGTTATTCTGTTGATTACGAGTGGGCCGATCTCCTGAGGTGATGGTTTGAATCTTCTAAGCAACATGTATGCCCACGCCAAAAGGCCCACTGATGAATATAAAAAGGTGTGCAGAAATTGAAAAAGCCCATCAATCTGAACTGCTGAAATCACACTTGACGACATATGATGCCAACCAATGGTCCCGGTCATCATAAACGCAAACAAACTATGAATGACGAACTGGCTGACTGGTTTGAGTGACTAGCTCACGCCAAAAATATCCACTTACAAGTGAAGGCTGAAAGAAAAGCAACTGAGCTCACCCAGCATGTCAAACATATTGGAACCCAAAACATAACTTGATTAGTTGAAATCCATAATTAGACCAAAGAATGTCCACACGCTACGTTATGCCTTAACATCCTACGATGTGAATATTTCCTATATTATTCTGATAAAGCAACTTGAGTTTGATGATCCACTGGAGTTACTTTAATATAGTCTTTTCCTTATTTGCCCAACGCCCTACTTTGCTACTCACAAATAGCTCTAACGGTAATGCTCCAGCCTAATAAGTAAGATTGTGTATTACTCATCTGAGGTTGTTTAGTGAATCTAACTGCTGCATTCTTTTTCATACTCCCTCCCCCTCCGCCTCACCCGCATCAAACCGCCGCCATCATGGCACCACCAAGCTGCTCAGAAAACAGCCAAATGAGAATATCCGCGAACTGGTAGCATACGGCATCAAAAGTCCCAAATAAAAATATTCGCAAAAACCTCTCTACTGTAACCCTGTAAGAACCCAAAGTACTGACAGCCTCGCATCCCTGAGCATGTTGCAATATAAATATGATCCGTCCCTTTGCGAGCTCGGTTTCCCTGTACCAAGGGAAATATACTATTATTATTATTATAATCAGCAAAGCCAAGCTATTTGAAATGCTCCAGACTGTTTAAACTAGAGAATTTGTGGCTACAAGGAACGAAAATGATCCTTAAATTTTTGTTCAACCTGGTGCTCAAATGCATTTCTGCTCCGCACAGTAGTATACACTCCATACAAAATGGAGCGTATGATATCAGGAATAAGAGGAATTCGTTACCTACACGCATAACTAAATCCAACATACTCTGGAAGTTTTGCCCGACAAACTGCTCGGATATCTGGAGCAGGCTACGTATTGCGACTCTATGAGTTCAAATATTCATTCCGAAATATGTTGGATAATTACTTCAATGTGAGCAAGTCAAAATCCTGACGGAAGCGAACTGTAAAATGGAAACCTTGTAGGAACAGGGTGTTGAAGTGTAGGTGCAAGTGACAACTTCGCATGATAATCTGTTGCAAGCTGTCTGAATAATAGCTCCTTCGTTTCACTAAACTTTTGTCGGTTACCCATTCGAACTACGTTATTCTTCGTTCCACCATGCCAAGTCGACAGTTCCTTTATCTCTTCATATCAACATTGCTCTGCTAACAGTTCTATTCTTTCACGGAGCATGCAACTAGACTACCCGTGACAGTTCTCGTTGCGTGCAAAGTCAATGTCTCCATATCAATTACCACACAACTCAATTGCCTGGAGTTGTAGGAACTATCTCGAAATCTTTTGGAGAGTTGTCCTTACTTCTGTGAATACTATATACAAACTGAAGCAGAAACCGTTGGACATAAGCCACTCAGTTATCACCACTTTTATTTCCTCATTTTACTATCTGTTATTCTTTCCATTTTTGATGTTGAATGGGTGGGTTTCCTGAGGTGGTCGAGTGAAGCTTCCGAAATATGCAATACACTCACACGAGGCGAATTACCACAGACCTATAGGAGAGTAACAACAGTGTCAGACTCGAAAAGTCGGCTGTCGAAGCGCGGTGAACGATTTAAACGATAAAGGAGAGAGCCAGTCTATCTGCGAGCCTATTTCGATCTTTACATGGCAATGGCCCTAACGATCAGCTCATAAGGCGATAAATTACTTCCTCCTATGCCACACCGGCACAGGGCGAGATGAATCGAACAAACGCGGATGAAACCACAGAGACTACCCCACATGGATGCAGGTCCCTAGGAGAGGGTTCTAAGGATAACAGTATTCCTTTGCTTGTACCTTTGCAAATATCACTTTCATTCTCCATTCAAGTTCTCCGTCTTTTTAAACTATTTACTTGCTTGATGGCAACGAAAACGTACTTGAAAAATACCTTGAAAAACTTGAATAAATAGCTATCCTCTGTGATGTGCTGAACATGCAAATGACCTAGTTGAAATGTATCTTGTACAGTTGAGCTCTATACAACCTATAAAGCATTACATTCTTCGATCACCTTCGGAGTGATTTGATCACATCAAGTACAGATAGCACACATCGAGAACGAGGCAAGTAGGATGTTGTCTGACACTACAAATAAGTCCAGACACTCTACCCTGGTCCCGTGTAACACTGACAAATGATGTGGACAAAACCACATGCACAAAGGCACACATGATCGACGTGGGGCTAATCAGCTTGCTTGGTCGTTCAAATCACCAGGACTCCTGAACCTGTACACTTATCCTATGTTTACATTCATGTCATTCACTTGTGACGTACTAGCCTGATCAGATCGAATCAGTTCCACAGTGTAGCTGTGAAGCGCAGAGTTTTCGGACAGGCAACGCGTAATATCTAGCTACTTACTCGAGATTTATTTCAAATGCTATCGTTGTCCAAGACAAACTCGGTTGTTATTCCACTATGAAGATTTAGAGTGTGTAAAAGCGTGATACCAAGTATACATTTATGGAAAGAGTCTGGTTGGCTCAATATATTGCAGAAGAGGATGCGGGGAGGTGGGTAGCCACTCTAAGCGTTTTGGTCAGATATCATGTAAGGCTTATAACGACGGAATACTTGGGGAATTACACAGGAAATGTAGCGTATCACTAAAGCGCATGTGAACAGATAACGCAATGGGGAACTTTGGTGGAAGCTTCCACTTCAAATAGCTGGTTTGTTCACAAAGCCATTGAGGTCAACGACAAAACGGAAGGCAGTCGAGCAGGTGGCTAGACAGCGTGTTTGTCTGGGTAACATGTGTCTCATGGCTGAGTTGTGATTTGTGAGGTCAACGAGGCGACACAATGTCCTAGCGTGGTTTGCAGAAGCGGACTGTCATTGACCCATTGTGAGCTCTACAAAATCCGGTATAAATCATCGTCAGTATAACAAAGCGCGCTGCGCGTGATAGCTCGGTAATCGCCTCGACAAAGAACATGACGTGCGAGTTTATGGTAACTACACCTAGTGGTATGTGTAAACAAACAGGAATAACAAGGCAAGGATTGTCCCAGGTGATAACAGATTGGTACGCCAATGAATGAGAGCCCAGGTGGAAGTCGACCACTAGTTTGGGGGCTGGTGATAAGGGTGTTTGTCAGATGTGCTATTTCGGGTCGTGAGGTCAAACGAAGCAGCGACGTGAGATTGATTTCAACTCGATGATAAAACCACAATGACTCAGCTGGTGTCAGGGGGAGGGTTAAAGCTTATCAATTTCCCTATACACGGAGAACCGTAAAACGCTCTCCAATGGTCGTGGCGATTCATGACGTGTTTGTTATTTCGGATTTCGGATCGAAACAGATAACGTTTATGTGATAAACTTTTGGATGAGCGATCGAACAACACACCGACTCTGTCATTAAGCATATAAGCCATGCTTTGCGTGAATTGAAAACCTGTAGATGAGGCACTAATTGCGAACAATTGCTTGCTTGACGACGCAGAAACTAGGAAAGGGAAAGTGTCAGGTTGTGAAGATTACCGTCAGTACTGAAACTACACGATCCACATTATAACCATGGTAAAAAAATTAAGTTACATTCTGTTTAGTTTGACTCTCAACCACCGTTAAATTGTAACGTCCAACTGGATCCTGGCAGTGCTCTTTCGGGAGGCAGACATGGCGACTTCATGCCCCAAACTCCAATTTTAACTGTCACTGTCAGTTTCGGGGATACTTAATTCAGGTGGATCACGTTCCCAGGTACGAAAGACATTCGGGAATGGGCGCTACTGGTCGCATGCTTGTCAACTAGACTATCAGGAATGAGAGCGTGTAACACCTTTCGTAATCCAGTATCTGATGCCCGAAGATGAACACTTGATCATGATTATACTTTTATGTATCAGCTCACAATTGTCGAACCATGTGGGAGAATTATTACAAATTGGCCTAGCGATTTGCGCTCCTAGATGAAATCAGCTAGCATTGTGAGTGCTACAAATTTTAGCTTTAGAAGTGAATACTGGTAGCTTAGGTTGTTCAGCTATCGGTTGAACCGTTCGCTAAGCTTGGTAATTTTGTTGCAACGTTTCGTCACCAACAGAGGTGACATCATCAGTGCGTCGTTATTTAGCATAGAATGTAGAGGAGCTTCTCACCGTTTACTAAGCATCCGTACGTTACGTGAGATTATTCATTTTCGGTGCTTCACGCGTAAGTTCAAGTTTAAGCGGGACTGGAACGATAGGATTATCCCGTGAGTGTTCCTTCTTCAGCGGGTCGTTGAATCAGAAGTTGGCAGACTTTGAAATACTGATGGACCTAAAACAAAGACGGCATCACACTCTGTCCAACCAATAAATTCCCACATATCCGGCTCTAGCAGTCTCTGCTGGGCCGGTTACGTGAAGTAAGAAAGAGAAAAAGTAAACTCAGAAGGCAAAAGAGAAGGTGGAAAGAGCTAAGCAAGTGGTATAACAAGATATTTGAGTAATTAAAAGAAAGAACTGAAAAGTGAAGGTGAGTCAGCTAGGAAAAAGGAAAGGTTTGCTGTTGCCACCCAAGAGCATCGAGCTGGCGCGCAAAACCACTAACCGTAGATTCCCTAACCACGTGATCTGGAAGAGAATTCCAGCGATCTATAACTCGGCGAGACAGACGAGTTTCCGTCCTAATCCTATCAGACTGTAGTTTATGCAGTTTCAGTGGGTGACCGCGAAGATTAGGTACCGTAGCGGGACTAAATAGCCCTGACAATTCCGGGCCGATCTTACCCGTCAAAACAGGAGAAGTGAGAATCAGGTGTCCTCTTATCGTTTGGTAGGGCATTGAGTACATCCCCAAACTGAGCAAGCATTCAGGATATGTCTGTCCCCGTAGACCCTGCACTAACCGAGTGCCAACTCGTAACACTCTCTCCAAATCCATTTTGTCTCGGTTGAGACATGGTGGACAAGCCTGAATACAATATTCCAGGTGGGGTCGGATGAATGCCGAGAATAGCTTCACAAACAAATTGGCCGTTAGGATTCCGAAAGAGCGGCGGGTAAACAACATCATACGAAACCCCCGACAAGTAGCCTTCTTTCAATTGTCGCCAGAATGAAGTGCTGATGCGTGTACGACTCCTAAATCAACCTGCTGAGTGACAACAGGGAGTTCACCACCGCCGACAACATATCGGGTGGGAGGATTAGCAGCTCCGATTCGGAGATCAGAGCACTTGGCCGTATTTATGGGCATCAACCATAAGGCAGACCATTCTCAGAGCCTATCCATGGCAAGCTGATTTGCTTCAGGACCCTCCGGGATATCCACAGTATTCTAGAGCTTGAGATCGTCAGCAGACTTTAGTGATGAAATTCCTAGCTCCCTCGGCAAGTCATTTACATAGATCGCGAACAACAATGGCCCCAATACCGGGCCCTGCGGAACGCCACTAAGGACAGCTTGCCTGAGCCAAAGGCAACGTCCTACCCGTACGCACTGTTTCCTCCCCTCAAAGAAGGCAGACACCCATTGAAGGGCGCGACCAGATACACCGTAGGAGCTCAATTTTAGAGAGAGTCGAAGAATAGGAACAGTGTCAGAAGTTTTCGGAAAGTCCACGAATAGCACGTCTATAGCGTGGCCACTCTCTACCGCTTCGGCCCAGCTTTCATGAGCTACAAGTAGATTAGTCTGATATGAAATTCCCTAGCGGAATCCATGTTGCGCAACACTGAGAAGGTTGAATCTATTCAGGTGGTTCTCCATTGATTCCCCTATCAGATTTTCAAACAATTTGACTACTACTCTTGTCAAACTGACAGGCCGGTAGTTCGCGGGCAGAGCGCTGTCACCACCCTTAAAAATCGGACAGATCATTGCCTCCTTCCATTCCCAAGGTAGGATGCAACTGTTAAGCGATATTGAAAACACGCATGTGAGAGGACCACTCAGCTCAGTGGCCAATTCATGCACCGGTTTCGGATGTATTGAATCAGGATCGGAAGTTTTAGAGGGATTATTGCCTTGCAGTAGCTAAAATACCCGAGTCTCTGTTAAGCTAAACTCAGCTAAGCAAGAATCCTCTGGAACTTGAAAGCAATTCAACCTGTGGTAAAGAGGTCTCCCGAGCAAAGACCCCAGTATATGGATCACTAGGAATACAAATCTTGCCATAGTTAGTTTGCGCACTGGGCCCGTTTGCTCGCAATAAAGCTGGTATAGACAGTTTTGCCCCGCTGCGTCGTTTAACGTAAGCAAAATCTTCTTGGGATTAACTGCGGCCGAGTCCGCTAAACCCTGCTTGTATTGGAGATGAACAGTCCTGAGATGTTGCTTACATTTATTTCTAGTCTCTCGATAACTATCATAGGTACTGGCTGACGGAGCTGTTTGGTAGGTTTGCCAGCATCTAGACCGTTTCTTGAGTAGGTACTTGCCTGTGGTATCTATCCATGGAGGCTGTGCCCTTAACCCTCCTTTCCTCATGAGTGGAATATAGGGAGTGGAAACCTTCGTAAGGTATGCCTTAAATTTATCCCATGCTAACTGGAAAGAGTCAGCCATCGAGATCTCACAGTTCGGAACTGAAGCCTTAGCTCGCATTGCACTAAAGACCGCCCGCCAAATATTCGGAAGTAATTCAACAGCGGTCGCTTGGTGCCTTGAAAGAGCACACCGAAAGGAAATGCGTGCGTGATCGCTGGACCCTAGAGATGCACCGTATGAAACGTCAGTCACGAAGTCGAAGGACTTAGCGAAAACCAGATCTAAAGTAGATGGTATTTGTTTGTCCTTATACCTAGTGGGGAAGTCCACCAACTGGTGTAAAGGCGCTTAGGGAGTCAGTTCAAGAAAGTCTGCACCGAATGTTTCTGACGCCGAATTGCAAGAAAGACCGGCCCAACATTTTTCCGGGAGGTTGAAATCCTCTAGAACTAAACACTTGTTCGCGGACTGAGTGCGAATAAAGTCAGGTATTCCCCTGTAAGAACTTCCAGGACTCTTGTATATCTCTACAACTGTAAACTGGGTAGAGAAAGTGCACAAAACAACCGATAAATCCTCAACAGTCTGATCCAACGACTGGAATGTGCAGGTCCTTAACACATCTAACTTAAAGCTCACATGCAGTACAACACCTCCGCCTTGGCGACCAACGGAACGATCAGTTATAAGCAAACCGCAGTAATGATTTGCGTTCCTTCGGGGTCGCGGATTTGGCCTACCGATAGGGACGTTCACCAATCTGGTCAGCTTTCTGACAGTGACATCAGGGAAGCCAGGTGGAAGTAGCATGGTGACGAACCGTTTGAGCCACCAAGACGTGTTCCCTTGGAAGAGCAGCCGAAGATTCAGTAACCTTACGGAATATAACGCTACTATCCGTGAAAGAGTCGGTGCTACGGGGAGTGTCTACCCTACGTGACTTAGATTCGACACTTATACCCGCTGTTTTCACCACTGGCGGTGGGACTCTCCATGTCGCCGCAAACGACCTCGAAGCAATGGTAGCGTACGTTTCCGCTCTATTGTCGGCGTCTCACTAGTTCCTGGATCTTCAAGCCCCTTCGAAGTTTTACGGGAAGATCTAGTCCGCTTCTTCTTTTGGCTCATCGGAGCAATGGCTGTTGACCTTGTGCCGCATTGAGCAGTTACCAACAGTTCATCAGAACTCGTTGGTTTAGTGCCAGTTGAGACGGTCAGCATCTTTGTAATGTTCTCCTGTGCACAACCGTCGGATAACTTTACGACGGCCAAAGACGGCATCTTTCTCGATGGCGTGGTAACTAATTCTTTGGGCTTAGCAGAGGGCTTCTGGTATTTCCGCACCCTATTTTTCTTCACTTTGACCGGCTCATGAGGAGAGTCAACAATACTACTTAGAGTGTCCGGTAGAATGTGCGACTTCTTGACCGGGTGACAGACCACAGCGGATGGGTCGTCAGCAATGTTGCCGTCTATTGCAGTGTCCTCAATCGCAGTGTTCAGGGATTTCAAAATTAAATTTATTTTCGCATCGAGCAAGGCAATAGAGGAGAGCTTGGTTATTGCCTTCTCAACACCTGTCAACTTTGAAGCCAGCGCTGAAATTTTAGCACCGGTGATAGCCGGGCGCGTCGATCACTGAGCGCAGCATTCAGCACAGCTGAAAAGGAAGTGAACGCTGGATGACAGCATTTTGTACTGGTCTGCTTGTAGGCCGGTACAACTTTCTTGATACCAGCGGCAGCAGACGTCCCACTGCATACCGCCAGATAAATCTGTTACTGGCTCTGAACAGTTAGACTGTCCGCAAGCTGCACTAGACTCATCAAACGAAGATCCCAGGGGTCCATCCGCCTCGGTGTTTAGCGAGACAGCCATGTTCATATGGAAGACGGAGTAGAATTATAACACGCATACACTAATAAAACGATCGCAATAAAAAAGGCAAAGATAGGGCATTTAGGTACTGAGGCGCCGAAATTCGAACACTTGGTATTTAAAATTTTTTGGATATTTGAATCAACTTGCAGGTTACTAATGCTAAATTTTGCTCGAAACACATATGTTGAAGTAGGTAATAGGTCACTTTCCAATCCGCTTTGCAACGCGGGAACTACGTAGCCCAACGAAACCAATGCACTCAAATGCTCAAAGAAGACAAAGCCGAGCATCAGCGGGATATGACAGAAAACTGCAGCGCCAATCACAAACTGCTGTATAAGCACTTCATTGGTCTACGGAAGATTAAGCAAGGTGTTCCACCACTCACGAGAGCCGATAGTCCTACACGAACGGCTGCGGTAGCAGAAAACGCGCTGCGAATGTAATATGCTCCCTTCTTCTAGCGGGTATTACCATCAGTCGATATTTAGATTTTATCGCCCCGCCGCCGGGACTCACTCACATCTCCTTTATCACCGAAGTTGTCTAGCAGAAGCCGACCCCTCTAGGCAAGCATAAATCCCAGGGGGGCGATATGATTCGCGCAGAGGCATTGGGAGCAGCAGCAAGCGAATCGGCAGAGCCATTGACTCAATAGTTCCAGCGCTGCTTAGATCAGAACAAAGGTCCTACTATGTAGAAGCTTGGAATAATAACACACATTCACAAAGGTGAAAGTGGAACCGGGGCTTCAAACTACCGACCAGTTTCCTGTCTCCTTATGCTGTCCAAGGTGATAAAATCTATTATAGCCGAGGCGCAAGTGGACTATTTTGAAAACCAACATTAATAATTCTGAGCAACACGAGTTCCGTCGACATCGATCGTGCACAACGAATTTGCTGGTAGCACGCAGTAGCTGGACTCAATCAGCTGACGCTGGAGTGGGGTTGATGTGATCTACTTGGATTTCTCGAAAACATTTAGCCTTCTAGGTCATCGGACACTCCTTTCCAAGCTACAGCGTAACGGGATCGGTGACTCTCTTCTAAACTGAATCGTCAACTATCTCCTTCAACAGCAATCGTAGGTCAGATTTCGGAGATCATGCTCTGATCTCATACAAGTTGTAGGTGGTGTGTCTCAAAGCTCTATCCTTGGTTCCCGATTGTTATTGCTATTTTTCTATGACCTCCCACAGGCAATTACATCTAAGTTCCTGCTGATTGCCGATGACATCAAAATTTGGCGCAAGATTCAAGGGAGTATTGACCAGCAGCTGTTGCAGAGTGATCTAGACACGGTACACCAGTGGTCCATCCAAAATTCACTGCAATTCAATGTGGGTAAACGCAAGACACTCTCCATTCGACACCCGAGTAACCACTGTTACAGGCTCGGAACGCATGTGTTGCAGCGAGCGGCCACCGATTGTTATTTGGGCGTATTGGTTCAGAATAATGTGGGTTGTTCCAGGAAATCGGCGAAAACCTCCAGAACTGGTAACCAACATGTGGGCCTATTATGACAGGCGTTTGAACATATAGATTGCACTATATTCCGGCGGATGATTAGTGCTTATATTTGTCCTCATGTCGAATATGCAATTCCAGTGTGGCATCCATGGCTAAAACCGGACCTTAGTGCGTTGGAGCAGCGGCAACGTCGAGCATCAAAGTACGTTACAGGAGTGTAAGTGGAGAATCTGAAACTTATGGTGGTATTCAGCGAACATTGCTGCCGCTTACGAGGTGACTTGATAATGGTGTACTTAATTCTGCACGGTCCACATCACGTGTGCCGCTCTCTACTGCAACTCATCAGTGATGCCAACTTGGGAGGCCAATCATTAAAACTGGCACAACAGTACGGCCGATTGCATTGCCGCTGGAATTTCTCTTCCATCTACTTGTGTCACTCGTGGAATGCTCTTCCGGAATCGGTCATTACCGCATAATCACTATCCATACGTAAAAGAGGTTTGTATGACTCACTTACATACACTTTGTTACCTAGTACTACATCTTCATCCCACTCCTGGAATATACTTTGGATTTATATGCTGTTACATGTCTGTACTGTGAAACTAGGGGGATCGCAGGACTAGACCGAAACAAGTCATAAGTCCCTCTTTTAAATGTAAATAACCCACTGCTTTTCTATTGTTCGCTAACCCTGCAAAACCACTCAACTGTACATGTAATGCGTTGATTCTTAACTTGTATACATTCATTGTTTATTTTCATTGATGGTGCGACCAACACGAGAGAGGACGTTCCACGGTACAAGAGTAGCACCTGGGCGAGATCGAGGGTTGGCAACAGATTTGAACGCAAAATATACTACCTCATACACACTATAGTAGTGGATACGCCAGATTTAGGTCAACTTTGCCGGTTCAACCAATGTAGTGTATGAAATACTCATGAAGGCCGCGTAATATCTGTCCGCATATCCAGTTGACTGATATCTATGGGATCACGATCCGGTCAGAGGTGGTTCGTCTTTTACTGAACTCACCTTACGCTCATGTGTCTGCATCCCTTAAGCCAGTGCATCTTGAATTCATCACGATTTGATTCAAAGGCCACCACGAGAGAAAACTAACGTAGCGGGTGTCGAAAAATTTGGATTACACAAATGTGGTTATCAATGCAAGTGAGAGTCTAGAGAACGATAACTGTTTAAAACTTCAGACACTGTCGTGTTGAAAAGAATCCGATAGTTGTTCAATACGAACACTCAGAAGGCAGGCGTTTAAATGGAAGTTAGAGGTCGAGATGCCGCCTGAGATGAACGGGGAACCTGGCAGCAAGGGCACAGGTTGATGAGATGTGTACACCGGTCTTTTGCGAATTGGGCTATGGTAGCGAATTGACAGCCATGTGCTTGTTCCACGAAAATTCATAGTAGGACTGGACCACACGTCAATACCAGCAGTAATCGGTTATGGATAGCGGAATTAAACATGGTGCTAAACTTGTGGCCAAAATATAGGAAATACTACACATAATCATGTGTACCTACGTTCTCAAGTGAATTAGCATGAGTAAATTGGCGGCCTATGTTTGCTAATTTCTTCAACTGATGAGGGAGCTAATCTGTTCTCTGCACTTCAGTAAGGTGCAAATCAGTGAAAAGAGAACGGCGTTATATCATATCTAGTAACAGGCACCGCGGTCGTTGCCGTCCCCCGTAACTCAGTGGTCTCAATTACTGACAGCAAGGTTCGAGTGCTACATGGATCAGATTGATTGTGCACTGCTGACGATTCCCGAAATGATGAAACGACCGTACAGTACATTTCTGGGCGTGTAATGGCTGTTTGCCTGTGTCTATACATGATGAATTCTTACCCGCTCCATTCAACTCCTCTTCCTCCTTCTACTATTATTATTATTACTACTACTAAAACTACCTACTACTACTATTACTACTACTATTACTACCACTACTACCACTACTACTATACTACTTGTACCACTACTACTACTAATAATAATAATACTTGGGACGTCGTAACCTTAGACATACCTTGTACAACGACACAGTCTCTGAAAGTCTTGGGCATTGGAGTTCCCCGGTATTCAATTCAAAAACAAGCCCACCAGTGTTTACCAAGCAGATGGTAACAGAGTATGCACTTTTAACGTGCATGTTTCCGTTACAAATCAGTAACGAATGTAAGCAATTCGCTCCGATAGCTAACGAGGTAATCTTCAAAATGGCAATTATACAAGTACCGGCATATAATCCTGTAGTCTATGTATGTGATCGGTGAAAGGACGTAAAGTGGCTGATTTCACGAAGAGCAAGCTGTACAAAGAGCGATGTAGCTGCCTTGTTTACTAGTAGAATGACGCGTTTTGTGACAAGAAGGCGATCCGCATGCTACGAAGTGGCGGACATTATACGTACATATTTTATTCCTATATCCCAGACAGCACCGCTGTTCGACGTAACTCTAACAGTGATTATAAAACCACGATGGATTAGCCCCATCTCCTACGCTGCCGTGAATGTGCTGCAGCGACTGATAGCATTGTGGCTTTGATTGATCTAACCTCCCAATTTTCAACATTGCCTCGAAATGCAGAAATTCGGAAGAGTCAATCAGATTTACAAGAGAAATAGTTTTGCCAAACCTACAAGCTGCCGCTAAGTAGGCCTCTTTCCTGTACTTTCCAGGGTTATGGAAGGTACCATTACAGAAGAATGCATGGGCTCGTTAGAGATACACAACCTCATCATTCGGGAGCAGCGTGGTTTCCGCAGAACCACCTATACACCACGAGAATTATAGTAGGCCGTGTATGCATTGGCTCGGTTGGTTTATTAAAGTCGTTAACAATATTGATCAGTGTACTTTTATACAAGCTACAGAAAAATAGGACAGGACATCTTATTATGCGTTATGCATGGGCGTACCTATTCCAACGTCGCATGAACGTGAGAATTTGTACAACATTTGTGACCCGATTAAAGCATCAACAATATACTGGCACCTCCTACTGACGCTTCGCTGCCGCGCCACCACAAACGGGCGAGCTGTGCAGAAGGCGGTGCTGTGCGAACGAGTTGCGTATAGGGGAGGGAACGTATACATGGTGTAACATTAAGAACCTATAACAGTCGGACTCATTGCCCATTTCATTCGTGGTGCAATTTGATTCTGCGCTCTGCTGTGTGTTATGGACTCAGCTTGCCGTGGCGATGTGGTATAGGTCCTAAACTCCAGCGGAATCCCTTTCCATGGCTGGTTGAATAGTTCACTATGAGCATATATTTCGCGGTGATGCATTATTCGCTGAGTTCTTCGCTGCAGCTGGTTTCACCATGCTACTCATTAGTAATACACCACAGCGCAACGGCTGGGTGTACAGCGAATTCACTATTAACAACGCAAGCTCAAACCAGATGTCTGTTCTACCGGCCGGGCTAATTAGACAGAAGTGCAATGTGCCTTCCCAAGGACTCGCTACTACGACCGCAACCATTTCTAATGCTCAAAAACGATCCCACAGGTGTGATCATATCAGTTTTTTCACTTTTCTGAAGACTTCAAGAAAAGGTGCACCGTCAGCACCGTATCGGTATCGCAAGACGATCCCAATGACGAGCATCAGTCGTCAAATCAGACGGCTTTCCAGTTTAATGCAATCAAATGCAGTGTCCCGCACAAGCCACTAATACATTAGGAATCGCTTCTCGGGATGCATTCTTTTTGACATGCCGTTTATAAAAGCGACCTAGCAATACTCTAACAGGGTGAACTAGGTTATTTAACACATACTGACAACAGCTAAAAGGGCCAGTCAGCCCTCATTTCTCATGCAGACGGCGTTTGTGCGGTTCGACTCTACCGTATTTTCGTACACACTCAACGGTTATGCGAAGCTCAAATCCGGGTCTGGCAACCTTGCAGAAGCATGATCTCGTTGATTTGAGTCTGCACAACAAAGGTAACTAAAAATGTTGAGGTTGCTTCACTTCCAGCACTAGCTTAGATAAAGCGGCTTTAGCAGCAATGTAGTTGTAGTCGTATGGAAAGGAAGAACGTCAGAGTTTTGGCCAGCCTCTCTTACCCACACAGGCTGAAGACCCTTGAAATATACAGTGGACGTTATCGGCGTCTAAGGGGCGATATCATAATGGTGTACCTGATCCTGAGAAACCCCAACCACCCTTGCCATTCCCTTATAATACTCACTCAAAACACCCAGCTAAGAGGTCACTAGTTTAAGTTGGTCACGCAGTACAGCCGCCTGGAATGTCGGCGAAACTATTTCTCCCTTCGAGTGTCACAGCCTTGGAACGGCCTCCCGGAACATGTAATTAATGCACCCACCCTATCCTTTTCAGAAAAGGCCTTGACGTTACTCTGTCACATTTACACTACGTGCTATAGCCAATGACCACCAGATGCGGGCCCTAATGCACAATAGACAGAGGACAGTGCCATAACCCTACTCGAGAATGAGTCACTCCAAACCCCTTGCTCAAAATTTGATAAACGCTACTACTATAGAAACTGGATTTCGGTATCCCGTCAACCCAAGATAGTTGCGTAAGATTAATCGTTGTTCTTGATCTTTTATTTTTCCCACCTATTACGTAATCAAAAACCACTCCCCTTATTGCTTTGTGTGTGTACATTCTCATTTCAAACTCCCTTTATACGGCAGTGCGGTTAAATCTGTAATCACCCGAACTGACGACTCCATTATCCCTTGATCTATCTTTTCTCACTCTAAACACCCTATGGAACATGTCAAGCACCCGCGTTTTTACTCGTTATAAATCATTGTTCATTGTCAGTCAGTGCTTCATGAACCCATGAATGGTGAATATTCAACTCTAACACACAAGCTACGGACACAGATAAATAGGGAATCTGAATTGTATATGAAGATAGGTATAACACTACAAGTGTTAAGAAAACTTGACAGAACAAATGTCTTGAATGAGTAGATTCTTGAATGGCTAAATTTTATCATTCAAAAACGTGACATGCAAGGATTCAGTGATGTGCCATAGGTCCTTGTGCGGGCGAAGGTAGTTTTGTAGCTCAGCCAGTTGGAGGGGATTGACATGCATTTTGACAGCAGTTGTGGGGGGGGGGGTGAGTGTTTTAGTTGAGTGCTTCCCACATGTGTTGACATGGCTAGCTACAATGATGTCAACAAGTTCCAGCCCTGAACTGCCACTACACCGAGATGGATACTTCATTGATTTGGCAATTACTGACATCTTTACTCAGGAGACCAGGAAAGATCACGGGAGAGCAATGGGTCCGGTGACAAATCGCTGAAGTAAAAAACGGGGTACGGAAGCAGACCTGAGAGGTGTAACATAGAATGAGTCTTTTAACTAGCGAATGTTTCATTTACTTGAAGCGATCTGTTATGCCCACTGCTCACTGGCACTTCCAGGTATCTTACTGAAGTGGAAGAGGTCAAACATTCACTGTCAATACAAAGTTACTGACGCTGTTAGCATTTGCTGGTAGCGATTTGCTTTGAACAGCGAAAAAGAAGCTCCTTGTATTTTGAGGTGTTTAACGGTAGGAATCAGGATGTGGATCGAGTTGTGAAGTTCTCCTGGAAGGTTTTTAGTCTGGCCGATGGCTCAATACTTGGATGATGGACGTCGTCCGCATACTTCAGCAAGATGGCTTCTTCGTGGACGGGAGTTGTGGTAACATGTCGAAAATAAGGACGGGGACAAACTAGCTCCCTGAAGAAGTTTTTCCTGTTAACCTAGTTAACGATGTACGCCTGGTGAAATAATCTTTCAAGAGAAGTTCGAACAATAGAACCTCATATATCGTGCAGCATAGTTCAAGCATTGCTAAATTCCAGGACGGATTTGCTTTTATTATCTAATGACGAGAGCACAGTGTGTACAACTTATGCTGCTGCATCTAAAGTAAAACTTGAGCTGCGATGTGCAAACTGATGAGGGTCATCTAAATGCGTCTGGGCCGAGATTCTTTTAAAAAGAAGTCTCTTAGAGATCTTCAGAGCAACCGATGTGCAGCCCAATTGGCCGATATCTGCAGTTTCATTTCTTTGGCACTGGCGTAAGGCTTGCACTTCATCAACTGCCTGCTATCTTGTGCTACTTCAAGCACAGTGCGTACAAGTCGGCGAGAGGCTGCGCCAGGTGATTTGCACAACCCTTGAGGATGACAGGAGAAGTTATCCGGACCATGGGCTTTGTACACCTGCAGCCAAATTAATTCCCTGTATAATTATGGTCTGTCCACAGAAGGGGGGGGTGTTATCTGAGGTTATCTGTAACTCAGCGGAGGATATATCAAAGAATGAGTTGTTTCCTGGTTACGAAAATTGAGGTTGTTTTTCCAAAGCTGGAATTGAATCCGTGACCTCACAAGTGACGCCACTTAACTGCGTCAGCATGTTTCATCTTTCTCGATAATTGTTGTTTCTAAATGCGGTTTGAACGCAGATGTGGCTGTGGCGACGCAATGCGAATTTTATATGAAATGACAGCGACTTTAATGATGTCATTGCCTTTAAAAAGCCTTTTCTTGGGGTTTAAGCAGTCGTTTGAGATGTTGAGACGAGAATCTATCAGCAAGAATGAAAATTGATTCAGGTGTCAAAGTAAAAATTCAAGTAAACAGTTAACTGATCACTATAGTTAGCTACATCCGCATCATAAATAAGCTACAATCTGGAAGAGATGGTTTCACGCATTCTCTGAATGTCCTTGAGAAGGCGCTGTATCCGCCTGAAGTTCCGATGTTTGGAACGAGTGGGACATTTACAATTCATCTTGCTATAGATAATGGGAGCTAACTTTACGATAGCATGATCAGAGCTCCCAAGCCGCGCCTGATTAATAACAGAAGACATTTTCATGTTGTTAGCATGTACTGTGTGTGATAATCTCATAATGGTTTATCAGATCCGCAAAGACCCCAAATATGCATACTGTCATTTATTGAAACTCGGCTACAACATTTCGGTGAGAGGCCACCAGTTGAATTTGTCACACAGTATAGTCATTGGGAATGTTGCTAGAACTTCGTTTCTTTCAAGTGTGTAGTAGTTGTGAAACACGGCCCCGATCTGATAGTCCGCTCCTACGTTATTCGAATTTAACACATTAAATGAAGGTGCACTTCTCCACCTACATCACAAGAAGTAACAAGTTCTCGGGACATCATAACGTAGTCAGTGTGTACGTCGGTAAGTTCACTGGCATGCGTTGTTCTCTTCCACACACACACACACACACCTTCCTTTCGTGTTCTCATTCAAGAAATTGGTTAAACATGCACTTTTTGCCGCGGCAGATCCAGTTTAAAACGACGACGTGGCAAATTATCAAAACTATTTCACATCGATTAGCATAAAGATAATGGACGGTTAATCATCGTAGGGACGAAACGGGTGCTAGTTAATTCCAGTGCATCGACATGAAGCAGGGGACTACGGAAGGGTGTAGTCAAAAAAGGCATGTGAGGTGAAGGTCAACCAACGTCCCCGTGGTGTAGAACAAATCAAAAATGTCTGGAAAATCATGGCATATGTGTCAACGGAGACAGAGTAAATAGGTCACGTCAGTTCACACTGGAACGACTTGTGGTTTAAGGTAAAGGTCCGCAAGAGAGGAGCTGGTGGTGCACACTAGTGAGTCAATTATTTCACATAAGCAACGCACAATTCTGTAGAAACAACGGAACGTTGATTACAAAACCAGGTACATACACAGTGACTGACCCACATGGAATCGAAGGGTTAGATTGTACTAAGTCCAGTGTTGGGGCCGACCTCGCAGTGGAGTTTGCATCAATCTGGTCACCGGATACTCGCGTCGATGAACAATGTCGTTGGCGCACGTTCCTGTACTGGTTGTTGTAACAGCATTCTTGCTAAGCTGGTCGAAGACAGGCCAGCAAAGCTGACAGGAGACAGCTAACCTAGCGAAAAAAACAGTACATCTGCGAATAGCATAAAAGTTTCGGTTGATTGCGACCAAAATCCCCACATGAGTAATGTGTCATCGGATCAACTAAACATATTGACTAGACATGGAAGTGTGGCCAGAAACCAATTGTAAATTGACAACAACTGTGAAATGAGTGAGAGCTTCCGCTTCAAAATCACTGCAAACAGCGTAGGGGATATTCCAGCAGGTTAACCTGGATTGGGCGATCGGAGTTCATCCGACACTATATAGTCCACGCATGTTGTAGCAACTTCAGTTCAGTTCATTTGAACTTCTGATCCGGGCACCGAAGTGCAGTGGATCTAGTTGCCAAGACTCACCTAGTCAGAATTACGATAAATAGGAACGGTGAGAAAAAGCGGTTGAAAGTAAAGTGAATAGTAAGGAAATGGAGTCAGGACAGAGAAGCGCTTAATTAATCGAGGTAGGAAATTAACAGCTAGAAGCATAAAACCGTGATTGTATCATGTCTGATAGGGTCTCCAATCACTGTTGTGGACCATGGCGGAATTCACATCCACGAAGAAGGCACACACCAGGCTGACTAGATCTCCCCGTCGATTCCTTCATGCCTTTATGCCACGTCATGGACTTGCCTCCTCGCAGTTTCGTCCAACTTGGTGCAGCCACAGTGTATAATATTCGCCGAAAAAGCCGGTCGACCGGCCTATGGAGAACATGACCTAACGAATGTGAGCGATTACAATTCAGAAAACATTTCATTGAGTCATTAGAATGCTTTCTGCCAAAAACTAACTGGCGGACCTCGGGATTACTCATCCGGTGTTCCCTACAGACGTGAGCAATACTCCGCAAATACCGGTGTTCAAACACTGCTAAGAGTTTAATGTCTTTGGTGCGAACTGACAAGTTCTCCGATCCATACAGTAACACCAGCATTGTACACCCTACCATTCACTGAGAGCCTGATATCCCACCGCCTCCATAGATAGTTGAGCCTCTGGAAAGTTACACGGGCCTTGCTGATACGCGAAGTAACTTCCTCAGTGATGTGGCCATAGAGGTGACACGCCTACCGAGATAAGTGAACTGATTCAGCCAGTGGCTGTTCGGTGATAACTAAAACTGGTGGCGAAATGGTCAGGTGCTGCAACAATACTTGCACTTGGAAAGTGCGAAGCACTTGCCGTGGCGTACACTGCTATCCATCTGTCTATTCAGTAGTGTTTGCGTAACCACTGTGTCTTGTAGTCCGCATACTCAAGGTTCGCCAGTCGGTGGAGTAACGATTGAATCGTGAATAGCGTACGCCCGGTTGAAACGATGGAAGAGGCTTCAATTTTTCGCTTAGTGTGCGAATGCTGGGAGGTGCATACATCTCCCCATTACAATGGACAAAAATGAACACGTACAACAGACAAAGCGACCAAATACCTTCAGGTACAGACTGAATAACGGAATTTCAGCTCATTGTTCTATAACAGTCCAAGGCTGGCAACTGACGACAGCTTTCTGGCGGCCCATAACCAATATCTACCTGCTCCATCAACTCAGTGATCGCGATGAACAAGGTTAACTTCAACGTCAGTCCCAATCTATTCATACAACGAATGCCTCAGAATGACCTTTCTTGTCTGACAAATGATTTTTGGACATACAGTGACAACCTCAGTGAAACAAAAGAAACGAAGACTTGAGCGACAATGCAGTCCAAGTTAGAACACCGGGTCGAGCTCAGTACCGACCTCTAGATGTTTATGTATGGAGGAGGCCGCCAGAAAGGGAGTTGAGGATTCGGCAATTCACCCACATTTTCGTCCATATGGGAACTCCGTGTCGCAACGGTATTGCATTTGTTTTTGGCGCTATGATTGCCCACAAATGTGCGCGTCATTTCAGCTACTTTACGCGCAGTTACGGCTTGGTGACAGAAACTATGGTGTGGAATGCACTGGTGAGCGTCGTTACAAATAGCCAGGTTGCTTTTTCCCATTAACGGCATCGGTATGGTGAACAAAACGATGGGAACTTCCTTCGTTTCGGCTGTCAGTGAAAGCTTCATTGGAAACCAGACAGTGAAATGATATCTCACTCACAGCGAGCTGAATGGATAAACAATGTAACCGAGGTGAAGCTGTCGTCTAGGTTGCCAAGTGGGAATGGGAGCAGGAACAGGGAAAAGAGGATGGACTGATTCACCTACGCAGTGCCTGTGGCAATGGAGGTCATTTGTGGATTTGTCTCAAGCTGTTGGATCGCCTGTAGCACATGACATATCCCCACCAGAAAAGCGAACAAGGGGCAAGTAATGGTAGACGAAATTTCCGTTGCTGCGTTTTGTCATTGCGAGTGGAATAGTCTGGGCCGTCGTTCTAATGAACCTTGTAAGACACACAAGTAAGTCCTCTTGACTGAGTGAATTCAAATCCTCACCAAAGCACACCTTCCTGTCATCTACCGAACTTAGAGCGCAGTTAAGACATTGTGATGCATTGCAGTGAGTTCAAACAGACTTTAACCCTGAAAAGCAACAAAGGGGACCAAGAAGAGTCTCAGAAATGAGATTTTCTTCAGCAACATGTGTTGCGTGCACACATGTCGAAAAGGTACGTATTTATATCTCAAAACTACTAGGCTAGTCACCTCAAAGTTAACAAAACAGCCTTTCTAAAGTTTGGTTAAAGTGAAATCACAATTACAACTGTGCATCCGGAAATAAGGCACGCGCTATGACGCAATGGTTTACTTGGCGCCCCTTGGAATCCACATAAAAAACCGGGGCTAATTATAATACGAAGAAGCAGGCTTGAAGCGATTTTTATGAAAAAATTAAACAAACTTACTATCTAGCAAATACAGTGAAAGTGTTTAAAAGTTGGTCACAGTACATCCACAAAACTTAATCTGTCATTTTGAATCTGATCGACCGGGTGGTACAATGACAACAGGAGCTGCAGCGTGGTGTAACACATAATCGCTGACGCTGCCGAGAAAAGTGCGACGAATCGCTCCGAGACCACGGTTTCCCATGACTACTATATCCGGTGCATGGCTCTTTATCGCTTTTACAATTGCAGAACCCGGCCTGCTATCCACATGTATGAATGCTTGTGCGGTCAAGCCGGAGTCCTTTGCTCTCTGTACATATTGACGGCATAGGTTTTTGCCCGAATCGATGCTGTCCATCATCAGTCGACTAAAATCGGGCAGCGGTGGGGAATCCACAGCTACGCCAAAGGCTGGACTGGCGTAGACGGGTTCGATGACGTTGACGAATCGGACGCAATCATTGGCTCGCTTCATATGTTCCAAATACCATACAAAAGCCCGGTCACAATGAGGGCTGCCATCAATTGGAATAAGGATCACCCGCTCATTACGATCGCTACTCCCTGCCTGTTCACTCATGGTGTGTCAACAGAACGAGCGAGTGCCATTTAACGCCGTTGTGTTAGCCTTCATTTCGACCTTGTCACCGATTGGCCTTTGCATTTCCCTTCGCCCAGCCAATGAGTGAAGGACCGGTTGTGCAGTCACATGATGCGCGTGTGCACGCGATGGCCGAACGCCGTTGATATACGTAAAACCTTGTGCTGACATGACCTGTGGAATTCCTTGGGGATATCACGGTCAATAGTTGATAGGACACTACCATTCAAGTAGCCCATACAAGTATTACTAATCGGAGAAAACGCAACACGGTGACTGAACAGTACTAGTTCACCGGGTTATACACACCAAGGGTATCGCGACAGAAAGTGGAAGACTGCTAGTTCGCTTGAAGGCCGACGGCGTTTGTGTGGGCCGCACTACACTGGCAGATGCATTCCCACAAAGCTTCATTATCCCTGGATAAGCCCCATATGCACACGTGGGAAAACGTGTTTGTGGGCATTTTGACCGACAAAATGGGCTCTTCGATCAGTCACATGTAAGGGAAGCATATGGATGTGTCACTAATCCATTCTATCATGGTTGGCGGCATCCGGTTTCGGAGTTGCCTGTCACTGTGGTCAGCCACAGGACGCCTGAGCCTACAGAGAGACCATGGATGGCTTGCGCTGCACCACCCACAGCTCCAACCATACACCCCATATCCAGTGCAAACCCGAAGGAATAAGACCAGGAGGCATGTGGATAGGAGCCACGTTTCATCAACGAAGCCGGCCCACACTCCTTCACAGGCAAACACATGCACACTGCATTTGGGGAATCAATCGCACACAAGGTGGTGGCTGGACCGTAGTCCGCTCCACACTGATTGCATGAAACCACTTTTGATCCTAACACGGCCACAAGGACCGTGTACCCCATCCCCTTCAGCAACGATCAACTGTATCTTACAGCCAGTATGGACGAAGTAGTGGGTAATAGACAGGTAGGCACCTTGTCAATATACACATCAAGCGCAGCCACACCGGGGATATCAAGCAACAGATAATCACTTGAGTGAAAGATAACAAATAAAATAAATCGAGTAATGCATAAGGAAACGTGACAAAAATTTTAAATTAATGAGCATATGAAATAAGTTGTTTACAAACGAACCCGAGATAAGTTCATTAGGTCAGAAAGTATATATTACGGAAATGCCACAAACAAGAAAATATTATCGAAATTAACCGCAATTGGCTTAAGTGACGTGTGCAAGTTTACAGAAGACAGTACTGGTAGACATTAATATGAGAAAGAAAAGTCACCATCTGAAATAAAGAGACTTAGCATGTAAGCAAGCGGTTAGTAAATCGAATGCAGCGTACCTACAAATGCTGCGCTGGTTCTGCCTACTTTCTCTGCAGGACCCGTCGTTGCTTCGGTAGTGGTCCCGAGTGGCCTCGCTCATGGCTCACTAAGCCTGCCTGACTCAGGCACTCGCGGCCGCATGTGCTACAACACCATGCGCTTGATGTCGATGGAGTACAACCCATCGGTGATTGCCGCTTCCGCACTTGCCGCTTCTTCTCTGCATGTGTGAGGTCTTTCTCCCACATTTCGGCAACTGTCTTCGTGATGAAATCGCGCCATACACGTCGATCAACCGCCTTCGATTCCCATGACCCGCAATCAAGATTAGGTGAGTGGCTCAGTTTGATCATGTGCTAGTAAGGTAAATTTGGTTTCCCCACATGCCGCTTCCAAATACTTAGCTGACCGTATAAAAGTTGTTTCGGTATCCGCGTCGAATCCATACGGCTCACATGGCCGATCTACCTCAGATTTCTAAGCAAGAGTATGCAGTCCACTACATATATTCCACTTCGAGGCAACACTTCCGTGTCTGTAACGCTGTATCCCCAACCGATGCGCAAAATCCGTCGCAAACACTGCTTATGGAACCGCTCGAGATATCGCACACTCCGACGGTATTTCGTCCATGTTTCACTGTCGTATAGAATAACGGACAGCACCATGGCTTTCTACACCATCAGCTTCGTGCCAATGCTAAGCTGATGGTTGTTCCACACTCGGTACTCAAGCGTCTCCGATGCCGCCGATGCCTTCGACACGCGAATACGCAACTCAACGCGTAGCTGCTGATCAGTCGACATCACACGCCTAAGGTAGCAGAAGCGGGTGGTGGTTTCCATTATATCAGCACCAATGCTGATTCGCGGCAATATTGAGGATTGCACCTCCGGTGAAGGCTGAAAGTGACAGACAGTTTTGCTTGTGTTGATGGTGAGCCCGAATTTGGCCGCTGCCGAAGGCAGAGCATTAATCATGTGCTGCAACTCATCCGCACTATGTGCAAATAACGCAAAGTCGTCACCAAACAGAAAGATACGGATAGTTGTCTCAATGACTAGAGTTCCCACACCGAAACGGCGGATGTTCAGCAACCCACCATCAATACGGTGCTCCACACGAACACCGTAAGCACAAGCGGTATCGAAAGCACAAAACAGCATTGCCTGAAAATTTTCATTAAACAGGGCAGGAGCTAAAACACAGTCTTGCTTCACAACAGAGACAACTGCAAAGTCATCCGAGGTCTCTCCACTCAGCTGCACCCTCGCTCACACACTACTGTGCAGGCATTCAAATAAACTTACATTTCCGGGCTTGTGGTGGCTGTCTGAGTGAGCCTAGATGTGACGAAATTCTACCTATACCATTCAACTCCCCCTACTACTCTTCTGTAATCAGTACACAGAACAAACTGCTTATAATGCCATAAGATAATTGGCGGCTTAAGTTTGTTAAGCTCGTCGCTTGGTGAGGGGGCTACCCTGTCCTCTGCACGGCAGTAACGTGCAAGTCAGTGGATAGTGAGCGGCGCTATATCACATCTAGTAATTTATTCACGATGGTCGTTGCCGTCCCCCGTAGCTCAGTGGTCTCAACCACGGACTGTCAACAGTCGAGTTGCGGTTTCGAGCCCTACCAAGGGTCCGATGGAATGCGCACTGCTGATGATTTTTCGAAAGGATGAAACGCGCGTACAGTGCTTTTCCGGGCTTGTGGCGGCTGTCTGAGTGAGCCTAGATGTGACGAAATTCTACCTATACCATTCAACTCCCCCTACTACTCTTCTGTAAACTTACAAAGTTACGCGGACAACCAAACTTACCCAACACCAGCCACAATGCCTCGCGGTTCACGGCATCAAATTCCTTGGTAAAATCAGCCAAACCGAGTACAATGTCTGGTGTCGTTCTGTGCACATCTCCTGCAATTGACCAGCCGTAAACACCATATCTATAGTGCTGCGACCCGGAATCCACACTACTCTTCCGCCACGTTCGGTTCCACAACCTGACTGACGACGCAGTTGAGCGGGACTCGGGCAATTACCTTGCCCACACAACTCAGCAAGTTGATACCACGATAATTCGTGCAACATTGCTTGCTCCCTTTGCCCTTGTACAGTGATAGCACAAGGGTATCCTTCAGCCCAGGAGGCACCTCCTCCTCAATCCAAACGCGTTGCACCAAGTGGTGCAGCGCAGTCGACAACGCGAGTCCGTCGTGTTTCAGTATATTAGGCAGGATCCCGTCGGCCCCGGTACACTTGCAGTTTCACAGCTGAGCAAGTGCTCTCTGCGTCTTATCTAGTATCGACGTGTCCGCCAGACTCGTCCTCACATCGTGCTGCCTGAGGCCGTTCAATGTAGGCCAGTCGCTATCTGAACGGTTGTTCAAGAAACAATCAAAGTGTTTTCGCCAGATCTGTAGTATATCTGCAGTCTGTGTGCAGGTAGCGCCTGAACTACCATCGATCAGCGTCCTCAGCGGCTCCAATCTCATTCAATACACTGCCCTAAGGGTGTCAAAGAATTCCTTTCGT
Source organism: Dicrocoelium dendriticum (assembly GCA_944474145.2). Classification (NCBI taxonomy): domain Eukaryota; kingdom Metazoa; phylum Platyhelminthes; class Trematoda; order Plagiorchiida; family Dicrocoeliidae; genus Dicrocoelium; species Dicrocoelium dendriticum. The sequence goes on along the minus strand of OX104062.1, from coordinate 61,025,348 downwards.
TGGTGGCGTTCGGCGTATCTGTTTCGCCTTCTCCGTCCACCATTCATTTTTTATGTGACGGGTCCCTCGGGTCAGTCACCGTGGAAGTTTGCGGAACTGACTACTCTTTCCCAAATCACGGGGGTCTGCGACATATGCAGCAAATGATGCATTCTTCTCACACACCAATTCACCCATCGTCGTATTGTTCTCATCAAACCAATCAGGTCGCTTAGAGTTTGCGCGCCCGATGGTCTCCTCGGCAGCAGCTGTCACCTGGTCGCGAATGTGGTGCCACAGGTCGCTCCCTGCGGTTATGCGATCCACATCACACAGGCTTGCAGCCATCACCTTCTCCAGCTCAATACGTTTCGCCATAGTACCGAGGAAAATAAGGTTAAATTTACTGCGTTTCATGGCGGGAGTGCACTACATAGATTTACGAAAATATATGTACAGTTTGGTACGAACGAATCTGTGGTCAGTGCCACATTCAGCTCCATGCAGTACACGTGTCATGCGGACTTTATGCATATCACGCTGACGTACGATGACAATGTCGAGCAGGTGAGCGTGACCACTCCGTGGGTGCGTCCAAGTTACTATATCAGTCGCACTCAGTGAAAATCGCGTGTTCGTGATTGTCAAGCGGTGAGTAGCACACAGTGAGAGCAGCCTGTCACCGTTCGCAATCGCTGAACCAATGCTATGCGAACCGATAACATCTGTCCACACTGATGCGTCACGCCCAACGCGCGTTGAAATCACCCAGCAGAAATAGTCGGTTGCTCCTCGGCAAAGACTGTATCACGGAGGATAGCTGAGTGTAGAATTGATCACACGTATCATCAGGATAACACACGCCGGGACCCTACGTGCCTATAAAAGTGACGAACTTACCTCTTCCGAGTCGTAGGCGAACAGTCATCAGTCGTGCACTGATGCTTGTTGCTTCCCCCACCAGCTGGCCATGGAGGCGATCGAATTTTGCAAATCCGACCCCATGTTCCCGTGATGCTGAGACGGTGTTGTCCACCCAGTAGAATTTGTAGCCAGCACCTGCTTCATGCAACTTACCTTGCTCAGCGAGCCGAGTTTCACTGAGCGCCGCAATATCGATGTTGTAGCGCGCTAGATCCATCGCGACGAGTGCATTGCGTCGCTCCGTGCGCTCGCTTGAATTTCGGTCCAGTAGTGTGGCCACGTTCCAGCAGCCGGTGTTGAATGCTTTACATGCAGGCATACGATTGCATTGGTGGGCAATCGCACACGATGTGGTCGTTGTGCTTCGGGGGTTTGATTTAGGGACTCCACCCGGAGCCTTTGGCTCAATAGCCTGACCCACAAGGATGTAGGTTATTCGGTGGATTGCTTGCGGGACTCCGCTCGGAGCCTTTGGCTCAATAGCCCTACCTACAATGCAGTGAGGAACAGATCCAGCTCGGGAATGCGATTGCAGAGACAGATTGGGATTTGCTTTCTGACCGTCACACGTAGCCTTGTAGGTACTGGAACGATTCACATATGTTTTGTAACCGTAATAGAATACACCTGAGACCACGGCCAGACGCAGGTGGGTTTTGGCGGATTTGCACCAATTTGACCACGGGCTGCCTGGCTTGAGGCGGTCAGTACCAAACCTTTGAACACCCGGAGGTGCCCTTCCACCGTCAGAGACAATGCGTGGCGCTCGTGCTCTACGCCAATCAAGCTGTGAGCTTATAACCGGTAGACCTGTTGTCTCCCATGGCTCGGTTTTAAGGAAAGAGGGCCATCGACCACTTCCTAACCTCAGAAGAGGATGGACAAGGATAATGGCAGGACGCCCACACCTGACAGGATAAAGACTTTGGTCCTCAGCCAAAGCCTTCGATTAAATGTGAACCCGAAAGGCAGTGGGTCTAGCACGTTCTCAGTTCACTGACTCATGCGAACTGGTGTCCTGAATATCAGCAGAGAGAACGGGGTAACCCAGCACCCACCCAGCGGTCGCCACGAGAAGGCGCCCAGGACATGAGCTAATGGTGCAACATTATCAGCAGTGGGAGACCATCTGTGAGGATCTATCCACCACCAGCTTCAGCCAACCACAGGATCTCCCGCAATATATATATATATATATATATATATATATATATATATATATATATCGCCTGTTAACAGGCATTGTGCCATCAGAACCATGGGAGAAGAAAAAGTGGAGAAGGTAGGAACACTAACTGTGATTAAAAAATGGGAAACGATTACTTTTAGTGCTACGAACGCCATTTTGAATTTTTTGTCTCTGTTTGTGTTTTTGTGTATTAAAGGTGGGATATAATGGCAGAACAACATAGACGACACGGATGTCTGTTGTAGGCCATGACATTCAATGTTTCCAACTACTGCGATTCAGCATCTCGTGGTCCGCAACTTGAGGTTGCCTTACTCATGCTCCTTCTCCACCTCATCGGCTGTCCAGCACGGCATTTTCTCCAATTGCTCCCTGGGAGTGCAAATAGCGCTCGACGTGGGAGGCGGTGGGCTGGCGTTTGCAAAAAGTGCCCGAGCCAACGCATGCTATGTCGGAGAATAACCTCCTGAAGGCTGGCTCTATTCGCTCCAATCACGCGGTCTCTCACCTCTGCGTTGGTTACGTGGTGTTGCCACCACACCCGAGCAATCCTTCGTAGACAGCGATTGTCAAATACTGACAGCCACTTCACGTCTTCCGAGCGAATAGGTCGTCTCACAGCCGTACAAGAGTACTGCACGGACGGAAACATTGTACACCCTTCCATTAAGCTTGAGGCTGACACCACGACGACTCCATAGGTTTCTCAGTTTGATAAATGCAGGGCGGGCCTTTGTAATTCGTTGTGAGACTTCATCTCCAACACCGCCACCAGCAGTGATGCAACTCCCTAGATAAGTAAAGCAAGGGATTTGCTCCAGAACATGTTCAGCAATGGTGAGCGCGGGTTCAGGCACTTGCCAATCTGGAGCAGCTGTTTACGTTTTCCCGAAGTGAAGCATAAGCCGTATTTAGACGCTACCCTCGCTAAGCAGTCCAAAGCGCTCTGCACGGTTTGTGTGTCATCCCCCAGCAAGGCGACATCATCGGCGTAGTCTAAGTCCGTGACTGTGTCTCCAGGGAGGAGCTCAACACCGCAGTTCTGGACACCTTACAGTGCACTGGGCACAACATCTTCGATGGCGATATTGAAGAGGTAAGGTGAAATAGAGCAACCTTGGCGAACATCACTGGCCACACCAAACGAAGAAAAGAGTGTGCCGTAAGCCCTAACTTTGCCCGACGTGTGACTGTAAAGTTCTTCCAGCATAGTTACAAACTTGTCGGGCACACCTTTCTTCAGTAAACAGTTCCACAACGCAGATCTATCTACTGAAGCAAATGCCGCTCGGATGTCCAAAAAGACTACCATTGTTGGTCGGCGGTGGATGTGACGAAGTTCGAGAAATTGGCGAAGCGTGAAGATTTGGTCGAGGCAGCCGCGGCCTGAACGAAATCCGGCTTGTTCTTCTCGGGAAAACTCTTCTCTAGTCATTGAAGGGCTGCGAAGTAGGACCGACACGAAGGTTTTGCATGTGACAGAGATTAAGAAAATGCCGCGGTAGTTGCAGCAGTCGTCGCGCGGGCCCTTCTTGTCAATCCGAACAAAGACCATGCGTTCGGAAGCTTCTCCTCACTCCAAACTTTCTTGAACAGCGAAAGGATTACACTGTCAACTACACTTCCGCCTTCTTTGAATAGAGGCGGTGGTAGGCTGTTTGGACCCAAAGCCTTGTGGCGTTTCAAAGGTTGGATTGAATTTCGGATCTCTGCTTCGTTTGGGGGGCTGTGGAGACAGGCCGAACATCATCCATGGGGGCTGGAGGTGTCAAAGGGGGCTGTGTTAGGCGGTTGAATTGAAGAACGAAATGCTCTGTCCAGCGACCAAAGTGCCTGTGAAAGTTGGTGATCTTCGTGCCGTCTGGTGCGTAAATCGTCTGGCTGATAGCGTGGAAACTGTAACTGGTGGCCATGGTGAGGTAAAGTAGACGGCGGAACTTGCCAGCTGAAGCAGCGGCTTCCATCTCATCAGACTGTTTTGACCACCAAGGTTCACCATCAGAGCGAAGGCTTGTTTTTAGCTGTTGTGTAATAGACCGGTGGTGTTCGTTGTACTTGGCACCAGCAGGCACCGCCCGTCAGCGATCCAGCGATTCCGGGGATCTTCCCGAGATCCAGATTTTGATAGAGGAGCGAGCGAAGCCACAGCTGAACCAACCGGCCGTCAGCAAGGCTTGTTGCAGACTTGACTAGTGTTGGTCAACAGCCAGAGTATGAGAGAGAGCGAGATTTTCACGAAGCATGTGTTAATACTCCTTCTTCCCCATTGGGTCTTCCAACTTGGAGGTGATCAGTCGAGTGTGTTTTGATCTAGACAAACCCTCGAAACACATGCAAATGGTCGCACACACCAATGCATGATGGGTATCGACGCATGTTGATCAAAATGATGGGCAGTCGCGTACGCTGTCGCGTTACCTGCGACTTATGGCTATGTGCTCAATCTGTGACCAGCATTGGGTTGATGATGGGGGCGCCAAGTGGCGTACTGGCATCCAGGATGACGAAAGCTGGTGCTGGAGAGGAATAGCTGATGATCAGCACACAGTCTCTCTCTCTCCGTTGTCTGAGCGAACATCATCCTATCCATGCGGACCCACGAGGTGGCACTCAGATGGCAGCAGACGACCGACACTCGCGTTGAAATCACCTGCCAAAACAATGATGTCTGTTTTAGAAGCTCTTAGGAGCAGATCATGAAGGTTCTGGTAGAACTGGTCTTTGACGGTGTCCGAGCTACCGTCAGTGGGCCCGTAGACAGAGACCACGAAGTGAGCACGGTTTTCGACTCGACGTCTGCTAACTTTGCAAGAGCCATGGTGCCTCATCTCACAAAGGAGATTATTGATCGGAATCAAAATCAATCAAAGCAGTCTCGGCTCTAGCAGCTTTCCCAGATGCGCAAACTCGGCGTCACCAGAGAGGCGGAGATGGAAGCGGGTGCGTGGGTGGAGCGGTGACACAAGCTGATAGACCGAGTTAGAGTGCTGGAGTCGTGTTTCATTCAGGCAGCAGATACCAACTGCAGGGGTCTCTAGCATGCGTGAAAGTCCAGGTTGCTGACCGATTTACAGTAATGTGCGTACGTTGAAGGTTGGAACTTTGAACTGCGTTCCGGGTTGCAGGAAGAAAATGGGAGACATTGGGACTGGCAGCTATTTGCTGAGCACTTTGTGGTTGAGTTGGTAGGCGTCACGGGAACAGGTTCGTCGGTGTAGATGGGGTTGTTCGCCATAGATGAATGAGGTAAAAGCGGGTGTGAATGGTACAAGGGTAGGGTAGGTAAAATGGTAGTGTGTGCTTTTGCAGTTAGCATAGTAACATGAGTGAATAGCATCATAGCAGCAAGACAGCGGGCGAATGTTTGGGATTGTAAGTCCATGGTTCGTCAGTGGACGAGATACTTCCCGGTTACCCAGAGCCGAACTAGAAGGTTGTCTTAGGGGCTCCACCCCGAGTCTTTGATCAAGGATCTAACCTGCAAGACAGCAGGGCGATATGAGGGTATCGCACCCCGTTTTGCGTCGGTGAACAAACGGGTGGTTCATACGCCTTTAGGATCGTATGGAACCAGGGGCCCAATACACCCTTGAATTACAATGCTACTCAGAGAGACAAGGACAGTGACTTTATGTAGTGGCAAGTCACATCTGCCAGGTCACAGTGTTGTTAAACGGACATGTGTGGCTCTTTATAGGGAGAAGGCTTATCAGGAGAAAACCCACCACGTCCTGGAACACTGCCGCCCTACTATTTGCTGGAACGGAATAATTCCGAACCACCCAGCTGGCACTACGAGAACGTTGTTCGGCAAGCCAACCCATTCTATCATGGTGATTGTTGTGTCGGAGTCTCGTGACAGCTTCCACCCACTAACGGTAGTGAAAACACGAACGACCCTGTAGAAAACAAGGTTACACGTAGCACGCCAAACCGGCCACAATGTCTGTGTTTTCAAAGCGATCGAAGGTTTCCCATCAGCGCATACACACAGGTTATGCGGAAAGGCTGGCATTCGGTCAGTCAAATCTGGACAGTTCAAAAAGAGGAGGATAGATAAGTTGCCTCACGAACGAACGAAATACAAAAAATTATGGGAAAAGCTAATAAGCGTAAGATCCAGTATCCATATAAACTAATCACAAATGTGAGGCAAAAGTGAACACATGCTAGGTGAATAGGATGAGTGGGGCAAAACACACAAAACAAAGGGGAGTGGTGGAGTATTCTTACCTCCGCTATAACACCTCACCCTCATTGAAAAAGTGAGTAACCGGAAGACAGTGTAGCTCTTCGGACAAGAGGACCAACCTGGGTCCACATGCGTCTAACACCAACGTAGTTCGGGCTCAGGCCAAGTGCGCAGTGTCGTTCGTTCGAGTAGGTTGTCAGCACAAAATTATTCAGGATATGCATCGCCAACAGTACGAAACAAGATACGATTCCTTGACTCACTGAGCAAGTATAACTGCTGAATTCCCTTCACTTGGGAAACATTTTGAACCGCTAGAAATTTAGATTTGACTTTCGATGAGTCAAGCCCTGTCTGGGTTGATAGAGAATTGGTCTTGATAGTATGGTCGCAGTGATATCGGAATATTGTTGCGTTTCAATGCAGGGTATTTTCTCTTCTCTGGAAACTCTGTGCAAAATGCTGCAGAGGTTACCTTCATTGCTGTGCCGCAAAACCGGTTTCTTTGGATGTTAGAAATCGTTTGTAATCTTGGAGTATGCTTGCATATGAATTTGTGCGTGTTTTGACAATGAAAAATTTTATGTGCGAAAGTTTTCGTAGAATGCTTCTCACCTTCGTTCCAAAAAGTAGTCGGGGGCTTCTGCTACGACACATCTGGATTCATATTTTGATCATTAATGGCTGCGTTACAGAACTGGGGTTAATTTTTAGGGTCTGAAACGTCAAAAATGTTTGCGTCATTTTACAAAGTAAGCAGCGTGACATACAGCTGCAATTTCCTGTGATGTCTGCCTCGGTTCCGGCTGCCATTCCACCTGGATGTAGAGCTTTTGTGACAGCAATTGATATAACTGTTACTGTGACTTTTCGAACTAAAACTGCCGCTGTTGCTGAAGAAGGGACTGCAACTACCCGAAAGAAATAGCCATGATTATTCAACACCACCGTCGCCAGACAATCAGGTGTGTCGGTACACCGCGACAGTTTCCACCCACTAACGGTAATGAAAACACGAATGACCCTGTAGAAGAAAAATGTTACACGCAGCAAGCCAAACCGGCCACCAGGTCCGTGTGTTCAAATCAATCGGATGTTTCAAATCAGCGCGTACACACAGGCTATGCGGAAAGGCTGGCATTCGGTCGGTCAAATCTGATCAGTTCAAAAAGCGGAGAATCGATAAGTTGTCTCACGAACGAACGAAATACAAAAAATTATGGGAAAAGCTAATAAGCGTAAGATCCAGTATCCATTTAAACTAATCACAAATGTGAGGCAAAAGTGAACATATGTGAGGAATCGTACTAGAGGAAGGGGTGGGTGGAGTGAGTGGGACAAAACTCATAAAACAACGCGGAGTGGTGGAGTATTCTTACCTACGCTATAACAGTGACAGCGGTAGGTTAGTAATGGAAACGAAATAGCTGTTTGAAATCTACACCAAACACAGCAGTAATTGACCATGTACTACTTTAACGTAGTGAATACTTTGTGGTGTAGTTTGTTTTTCCCTACTGATCATCGAAAATTATACGGCTACGTTTGTAGGCATCATTATGCTGTCGCAGATCATAGAAGACGAAAATATGTGGTCACCCACCGTGCACATTTTATCTCCAACCACGCGTAGCACCCATTTTAGCTAACCTGTGCATTTAACTTCGTTAATTCTGTGTCACTGTTTGCCCAATTATGCGTACAAAGATCAGACCATGCCCAGTGATTCTCATCCCGGTGCTCTCAAAAGTGAGGTGTCGATCATTTCTGGGACTCTAATGAGCTACTTTGAATGGTCTAAGATCATAGCACAGGAGCAACACAGATTCCGTCGACATCGATCATATATTTTCAATCTACGGCTTGTGCGTGGCAGTTGGACCGAAACTACTGACAGTGGGGCCGGCACTAATGTCATTTACCACGACTTTTCTAAAGTCTTCGGCAGCTTAGATCACTGCATCCCTCTCTAAAAGCTACGAGCGCACGACATTAGAAATCTAGTTCTTGCATGCATCGGAAATTCCCTCCTTCAGCGACGCTTTCATGTTGGAGTTCGGGGCTCATTTCCGAATCAATTTAATATGCACAGCGGTGTTCCACAAAGGTCTGTGTTGGGGCCGCGCTAATTCTTGTTCTTCAGTGACGACCTAGCGCGTGTCATCGAGTCAAATTTCGTACCTTTTGCCGATGACATCAAGTTATGACAGGCGATGGGCTGTCAGTAAGATCATGATATGCTACAACGAGATTTGGACCACACTTTTGAATAGTCAAAGGTATGTATGTAAATTTCTTGACTGTGCGAGTTACAGTCCAAAACTTGGCTTGTTCATGCGATACATCCTGATCTCAAAGTGTACATGTTATTTCCAATTTACCGAAAGAGTTCAACGTCAGGGATATTGGGCGTTCAATTCGTATAACTGGTGAAAAGAAGAGGAGTTTAAAAGCTGGAGGAAAGTAGTTGTTGAAAAAATGTACAATACGGCTAATACGGCTAACCGTGGAATCGACTCTTGGGGATCTACTTCCATGCAGGGTATTTCCTCAAGAGGTCCCGTCCGTTCTTCCACGTTCCATTCGGCTTCTTGTCCGTGTGCCATGACAGCAGGCGAGGCATCACCACACGAGTTCTTTTTTATGGTCGTTCTTATATATAAAGATTAATAGGCTCGCAAAGATAAGTGAGCTCTCATGTCTTCATCTTTCTGAATACTCTTTTAGGTCATTCAGTCCATTACGGCTTCTGACTCTTTCAAGTCGGACACATTTTCCACTCGATGGATGTGTGCAAACTTGATCTGATTAGGCATATTATTCTCATCATTTGGTCTGTGACAATTCGTTACATGTGGGTGTATTAACTTATCTGAAAGCTTCATTCCATTACCTCAGCTGATCGGCAATGGAACAAGAAGTATAGTAGGTGCAGAAATACACATAATGATAAATGAATGGTATATAACCGACAAGTTCTGCTTCACTTTATAAGTAGGGAATGGATAGAAGAAGTAAAGTTAATGGAGAAAGTCTCTATGCACGATTATGTGAGAAATCCAGCGACTCCAGACAATCGAGTTGTAGAGTAATCGGTATGGAAAGTGGACTTCACAGAGCAACAAGTGGTGTCACAGGTTGATGAGTTGTGTTCTCTGGAAAAGAATTGACAACGATTAACAGTGCGCAGCAAATGCCAAGAGGGAAAGGAAGATTAGATTTGCATGGCAAAAGCCAGATAACAGGATGTTTGAGTGGAAATAAGTTTAATGGTTTAAATAACTGAGGAAGATTTTATTCTAACAGATTGTCCATATTATCGTGCACTTGTCCCTTACACCTATACTGCATTCCCTTCTTCATACATTGACTTCACTATGCAGTCGTCTCATAACTTCTTTGATTTGCAGCGCAGAGGTACGTATCGAGCATTGTTCCAAACAAGTGTTAAGACTCATATAATCGCAATTCACAAGGTAATCTATTGCAGATATAGGAATACTTCGTCAGCTTTTAATTCCTGAGTATACTTGTTTTTGTCCTACCTTTGGGAAATGGATTTCACTTATTTCTATGTTATAACTTCTATTCTGAGTGAAGTGTATACTAGTGTGCGGTGCAACTACTCGTTTGTGCACTCAGTCGAATGGAAACTTCAGGCCCAGTTTCAACTTCCGTAACCACAACGGCTCCAAGTTAAGCAGAATACAGCGCTCTGAATAGTTTGGATGTTGGGGACTCGGTAAATAGGGCTTTGGTGAATCGAGGCTGCACATGATCCAAACATATAATATCATGTTTCCTACAACTAGGAAATAAAATCGTATAGTATTCCAAAGGAGGACGCACGCAGATCTTGAACATATGCAGCTTGGAATCACTCAATATCGGCGATTTGAAGATTAACCGCGCTGTCTGGCGGGCTTTGGTTGTTATGATTTCGATCTGCTACCCAAAATTGAGGGTACTTAAATAACGATTACCCATGGCTTTTATTGTGTTGCGGACTAGATTTGGCATTTCGCAGATGTATACGGTGCTTATATTTATTTTGCGTCGATATGCTAAAATCCCGGATTTATCCGCCGTGGATAACATTTACCAGCTATTACACCACCTATCGAGAGCTAAAAAGGCACTGGTATCTTATCCAAAGTGCGCTTCAGGTTTCTAAGATTATACGTGTACAGTACCTTGATATCATCTGCAGAAAGATAGGTTGCAGCATTTTTGATAGTTTCTGTTATGTCATTAATGTACATCAAAAATAGCGGTGGTCCAAGGACGCTCCCTTGGATCACACCACTAGCAACAGGCAGCGATGATGATCTATGGATTCCAATCTGCACTTGTTGAGTGCGATAAGTTAGATATGATCTAAACCGAACGTACAATGGGTCTATGATGACAAATTGTGACATTTTCCATGGTAGTTGCCGATGTGGAACTCTATCGAATGCTTTCTGCACCTCGATTAAAGCGATGATAGCGGCATGAATATTATCCATAAAGCCCGTTAAACAATTCAGGAATTTCAGCTGGCAAGTTTGACATGATAGTTTATGTATAAGGCCATGATGAGTCTGGTTAATCAGACTTTGTGAGATTAAATGGTTTTCTGTATTCTCTGACTATTCGCCCTATTACTCACGAAACAATAGCTTGTGACTTTTTGGGAGGTATTTTGTTAGGTTTGCTTTTGAGCCATTTTTGTGCCTAGCCCTGACAAGGGCAAAATTTTATTGGATTGGAAAAATGCTCGACTCCATAGACATGATACACAAGTTTAAGAGTAAAAAGTGAATCTCACGGCCACTGTATTTTGGCAAGGAGGTTGGTAGACCGTCTGGGCCAGGATAAGAGGATGCTCGTAGTCAGTTTATGTGGCGCTGAATATCTTTGCTGTTGAAAAGTACTGTGCTGCTTTATAATGCTAATGGTAGTATTGGACAAAGGTACGTCACATAGCACAGTGAACGATGAGCTAAAGGTGTAGGACAGCTTTTTAGATCTTGCTACATAAGCTTTGTTAGAAAGTTGCCCTTGATCAGCTGACGATCCACCAGCTATATTGACCACCATTTAAAACCTCCATCCAACATACTATCGATCATGAAATTTAAAACAGTCTACCATCTAAGAAGCAGTGCTAATAGGCTTTCTATATTTTTCCGTGCTTAATTTGTGGGAGCATTGAAATACTGCAATGGGAATACACGCTTTCACTTCATTTTGGTATCCGGGAACAACGGGACGTTAATTAAGAAATCCGCACATAAGAAGCGCTCCAACAAATGTAAATGTACTCCTGTTTAACGAGAACAAGTACAGAACTGTGCATATCCGCCACAAACTCACTAACGCATATAAGTTTGCAGTCCATTTGTCGAAGACCGAAGCACAGGAGCGCGACCTGTTCAGTGCAGTGACTGAAACGACCTCCCCCATTTTCCCCAAATGCTTAAAACATATGTGAGGCGCACTGTAGGGTATGCGATGCAGATGTAGCAACCCGTAGTTACAATGCGACCTGCCTGCACGGGACACCGCACAGTGAAGGGCAACGAAAAATGTGAAGGGATTAATCCACTTCACATATTACTGCGTATGAAAAACCTGGTGGAAGATATTGTCATCTTCGTTCCAGACCTTGAAAAATCCCGGTCACACTTGCCACCACCTCTTTAAACTTAGCCGCAACATAAAATTGCCCATCACCGGCCGAAACTGGCCACCCATTAGAGTCGGCTGGAGTGCCGCCGGAACTGTTTTTCCCTCTGTATTTGCCAACCGTGGAACGCTCTTTCAAATTTTATCATCTCTGCGCCCACAGTTTACAATTTTAAACTATGACTTGATGGTGCTTTATATCACCTGCAATATTTGATCTGGTTGCTGTTCATTGTGATGACAAGACGCAAACAAACATTGTGCTCACCAACCCCCAAGAAATCGGGTTAGACGGATATACTTGTGTATTAACCTGGATAATATGTTGAATCCACAGATGCGTTTTTCACTTTTGCGTAAATGCTTTTTACACCACGTTTTTCCCAATACCACCCCACGGGGCTTATTAAGCCTAGTGTATTTTTATGCGTATTGTACCATTGTTCCATTGTTCTATCTCACTTTACCGAGATGTATATATACAATCTTCTACTCCATCTCTCCTGAGCCATATGCAATCCCATCCCGGCAACCTCGCCAGTGTACCGAATATTTTGTTGCACTTCTGTCCTACTGCAAATGGGTCAAGCCGTTAGCGTAAATATATCAACTTGAAGACTTACGTCGATTGGTAGATGTAGAAAAATGTACCGGTCGCATGACGAAGGACAATAAAGGATCAACTTGGTCTACATGATTTAGCCTTGAAAAGTTTTCTGCAAATGAGCATCCATGAGTGCTGTGTGAAAACAGTGTCACGAATGATACTCGTAGTTACTCTGCGAAAAAAGGAATTTTTTGTATCAGCCAGCCTCCAATTCCATAGATGTGCAGGGGTTGGTGTGTTTTATCGGTGCATTCTTTCGTTCGAGTTTGTGAGGAGTAAAATTCTCTTTCAATTTATACGCACGAGATGTAAATATTTTAACCATTTGGTAAAGTACAAAGCACAGATGTTTGAAAAATGTGAGGTTGAATTAGGCTGTGAATTTTGAAGAGAAGACAGAAGGAAGTTAGAATTTATGCTACCTTAAATGTTCCGGTGATGCCATTGAAGAAATAAGCTCATGCATGAACACAACTTTCAGAAAGAGCAAGGAGGTAGACTCCTTTCAACAGGACAAACTGAATTCAGCTGTCTCGGATATTGTCATCAGCTGTTCACATAACAGTTGTGAAATGAATTAGTTACACACAATGACGTCTAATGTGCAGTCCGTTGGCGAATGTTAATGCACTCAAACGTCATCGGGCTCATTTGCATTCCGGCTGGAGGTAAAGCAGCCCTGACCTCACCAGGTTACAACAAGGCTGATCACAACATCTGTGTGTATAAACGAGGCTTCGTTGAATTGAAGCTGGAGGCAATCTCTTTGTTTGTTAACACCAGAACGTTCGGAGCAGTCATTTGAACCACACAGCATTGTTATGTGCGCTTAGTTACTATATTCACAAGCACATTCCAAGATATCTCAAAAATTTGATTATTAAGAGCGTAGTTGGAGAAGAAATGTTTTGTGTTTTTTTACCTAGCAAGCCCGTTGGCGGTCACAATGTTCACATTCCTTTAATTCGGATTTTGTTTTCCTATTCAGACGCCATGTTTATTCATGTTTGCTAGTAGGAAAGGAACAGCTACTGAGGTTTTAGGTGAAATTACAGCTTTCAATTATAACTAGTTTGGAGTCTGCAGTTCACAACATGTCTGATGGTCAAATTCTGACGTTGACACTCATCATGAGGACAGAGGTGACGGCGAAAGCCATGAGAGTGTATCAGCCGTTGCTACATCTTCCAGTGAAGTTCACGTTGCAAACTATGGTACATCGTGGACTCAAATAAAGTTTCAACAGGTACTATTTGTAGGACAGAAGCCTATAACGTTTGCAAGGTAAGACCGAGATCAGCTCTCTACGCTAAGAAATGTGTGAGATGTGCTGAGCTTTCGAGTGCTTTTGGCAACCCAGATGCTGAACCTTATTCCCGTATTTACTGAAATTGAGACCATGTGGGTTTGGGCACGTCGATCAATCGAGCTAGTAGGTAGCTTGGGGCCGTTTGCAATCATATTTGAAGGAATCTGCTCTACAAGTCAGTAGGTAAGGGAAGCAGTAACTTGAGATTTCGGTCTGTCCAGACTCGATTTGCATAACAGCCATCTTGTTCGGTATAAAATAACAGTTCTTAATACCATTACTTAATAGATTGTTGGAGACGATACCGACAACTGTTGTCAATTTAATCCTCTAGATGGTATCGCCATGAATCTTTTATTTGCACATGTGCATCTACCAACCGGCCGGCCGGAATTCGTTGCTCCTACCTTTTCGTCGTTCTTGAATCCAGTTCTTATCGCATATTCACCCGAGTACACTCATTCGATCAGGCTTGATCGGGCGTACACAGTGCGCAAATTTCCTGGACTGTATTCCTAACGGGTAATCGCCTACTGCTGATTCCCAATTTCTGCTGCGATCAGGTGTAAACGGAAGTGGACAAAATCAACGCTTTTGTTACTTCGATCGCGGTTCGAATAATCACTGGAAAGCATATCACGAGGCCCATCCATCAAAACCGATTCCAGCCAAATCGGTAGTTTTGTAAAGCGGCTACCAACACTTGCATCTTCTCTCTGCTTTCGCCAAACGACATAGCGAACCCGTGGACCATCACCCAAGTCAAACTTCCGTGCGGACCTATCCTACCGGTCAATCGCCGCACCCTTTGTCTGATTGAACTGTACGTGTGCGCCCACCAAAACCGACTGATTGACGCGTCGGGACACGGCACAGAGTGGACGTGTGCACAGGACTACTGACTAACAAAGAACGCCTTGGAGCACTTTGTGATTACCGACCTGGTTGGTTTGTATCGACCTTGTGACACAGTAACCATTTTAGTCCAGTCTAATAACCGGTTTACCTTAACTGAGATCACAAGCCCTGAACTCCAGCGGCTAATCACAAGATGCTCGTTAGCAACGTTAAAACGAGAAGCTCCACCATTAGTACAATGAATGGAGAGAAACGCATTAAAAAGCTGGCAAATCTCCCAGCTTGTAACCAATCTGTAAGCAATGATGAAACTAAAGCCTCATGTTCTGTTAGTATACCTGCCATCAAGTGTCGATTACCAAAGCGTAAAGTGACTGTTAAAACTCGCAAAGCACCGACAACTTTTAAAACTGCGAGACCTTATAATTCAGCAGAAGGAAAATTATGCCCAGCTGATCTGCCGTTTCAACCTATTAACTTGCAAAACATCCAAGATGAAGTCACCCAGCTTAAAGTGAAAATGTTGTCGATAGATAGTTCTCTGACTGTCCTCAGTGAACTGGAACCTATAACTGCCCTAATGCAAAAGACTTTGAGTCCCAAAGTAGAGCATATGTTACCCGCAGGTTCTCTTATCGATTCCATCGCAGCAGAAGTAGTCTCTAGGATGCATCGTTCTAGAAATGCAGTTGTTTTTAATGTCCCGGATAATATACCGCCTGCAGCCTTGCGAGATATATCACTTAAAGCTGCTAACATGGTTGGCACGGAATGCAGTTGCATAAGACTCAAAAAGAAAGTCCAGCGCTACTCGTGTCCAATCCTATTCAAATTTAATAGCGCTTTAACCGCTAGTGAGTTTATAAGCAGACGTGATCTAATTGCTGCCAACACTACCTTTAAGACCCTGAGAGTAATCGCTGACAGAACACCCTTACAAAGATTACTCCTGCATGGAGATTCTGACCTTATCTCTCGACGCGACTCGTTACCCTTAAATGGGGTCACATCTACAACCGTTGCTAGTCTCGTTCCCAACTGCCAAACTGACACCCCAACATTAAGGTTACCTACACACGATGACACCCATAACCAGTCCATAAGTATAATATGCCCCCTCGACTCTCCACTAACAACGCTACGTTCAGCGGATAATTTAGAGCCTATGATTTTTAAAACAAAGCACCACCGTCG
Organism: Dicrocoelium dendriticum; assembly: GCA_944474145.2. Classification (NCBI taxonomy): domain Eukaryota; kingdom Metazoa; phylum Platyhelminthes; class Trematoda; order Plagiorchiida; family Dicrocoeliidae; genus Dicrocoelium; species Dicrocoelium dendriticum. The sequence goes on along the minus strand of OX104062.1, from coordinate 61,009,426 downwards.
CTATCAACCTGCGACATCGCATCCAGGGGACAGTTATGTACAGCAACCACAGATCACTAACTCCCTTGTCGATTTAGACTTGACCAGCATTGTGACCAGAGACCTGACTGCTTTCCTTGACGACGAAAGACCTAGAGCAATTGATACGCAGCAAACAAACGAGCCACTAGCTGGAGACAAAAATCCGGTATCTAGCAATCCATCTTCACTGAACGAGGGTTCTTCTGATCCTACCACCCAAAATCTTGACTCGGCTGATACTCAGGATCACCCTATTTCCCACAAACTTACAACCACACCTGCAGTTCTCGTGGTTAAACCAGTTCAAACCCCATCGCCCAATAAAATTGCCCCCTGCCCCATAAGGCCAAAGAAACCATTAGTTTACAGTATCCTTGCTTTCAATATTCCTGACTCTACTGATCTCATTGACGTCGTTACAACTTTAGGTAAAATGGCTAATGTGAAATCTCACATGTTTAATGCTATTAGAGTGCCCAAGAGGATACAGGCTTACCCAGCACCAGTCAGATTTACCTCTGTCGACCAGCCCACGTTGAAATCGTTTGTTAGTAAGCTAAGTGCCATTCGAACGGTTCCTTACTTATCAAACATTTACTTCAGTAGGTTACTTGCTCGACCCTATGTTTCTGTCCACCCGAAAACGTCTGCTGCATCCATTCTTGGTGCACCATGTTTACCTATTGACCCTTCCCGCAATGGCAATCCTACTTATATCCCTGATAGGCTGAATGAGCAGTCTTTTTTTGTAGACCTGGGGAGGAAACTCAGTGTCATCCCTCCCCAACAAGCCTTTAACCTTTTTCTGAACTTTCTCTAAAGTATTCAGACTTAAATTTGGTAGTTATTCCAGCACCATCATCCATTTTCATTCCAGCTCAAAATTACCCCACTCCTTCCACCTCAACTTATGATGACACATCGTCAGATATTTACCCCAACTTATTCAACCAGTTAGCGCGTCTACATATCCAGCCACAATCCACTAAATCGCTTCTCTTCAATGCTCGCTCACTTCGAAATAAGATGCCCACTCTTCGCTCCATGGTGTCTCTCTTTCAACCTGACTTTATCCTAGCTACAGAGACATGGTTCACAAGCGAAACTCCGCAGCCTTGCCATCACATTGATCAATACCATAGCTTTCTCGCGTGTCGAACCTCAGCACCTGGTGGCGGTTGCATCATTTATATATCGAATAACTTCCAAGCATCACTGCTGTGCGCTTCCCTTCAAGACAGTGCTATTGACAGCATAATTGCACATGTTACTCTAGGTAGAACCTCGATGGTTTTGGGTTGCATTTACTCCCCTCCGAATCCCAGTACGGATGACTTACGAACATTGGAACGCTTGTTTTGCTACTTAGCAGAATTACCAGTTAAATGTAAAGTATTAGGAGGAGATTTCAATATGCCTGATATTGACTGGAGATCGTGCGCCGCACCTACTAAATATTCGAGACTGATGTCTTCTTTACATATATATGGATGGACACAACATGTCCATTCACCCACCAGGGGAAACCACACTCTCGATTTATTCCTTACACTAGGCCTATCCAACATTTCTGCTGTTGTTCTAGCCAATTTCCCTGGAAGCGATCACAAGATGGTCCAACTCACCTTCCATAAGCCATTTTCTGATCCTACCCCGACTAAACCTGCCGTCCTCTACCGACCATACAATTTGTTACACATGGAATCGCTTTCCGCCCTTCTGAGATCCTTGCACTGGGAAAATTTCTTAATAACCAATGATCCACAAGTGGCAGCCGATGAGTTCTACAAGAACATTGAGATGTGTCTAGATGCTCTAATACCACTGAATTATTGCCGTCATTCCAGAAAAATAAAATTAGAGTCCACCCCCGATAATATTTCACGCAAACTTACACGACTCCGAAATTATTACTTGAAAACAAATGACTTCTCCCTAGTATTGCTACAACAAAAAATCCTTGCTCAACTTGACAGATTTCGGCATATCAGCCTTATGGACGTAGAAAGACGGGCGCTAAATAGCATGAATAAAAACCTAGAACTCACCAAGCTGATAAAATTTAGAAACAAGAATACGGAAACCCCATCCATCCTAATTTCTGGTAACCAAATAACTAACAATCCAGCTAAAATAAGCAGGGATTTCAATAATTACTTTTGTTATACTTTTAACACCGCTGCTGCGGCTCCCTCGCACATTATCCCTCTGCTTACTGATGACAAGATCTGCACAGTTGATTTTGAACTTCGTGATATAAATCGACTTATCATCTCTACGAAGTCATCATCGTATGCCGGACCTGATAAATTACTACCAACGCTTATAAAATACGGTGGATCTGACTTCCCTGTACTACTTTTGAATCTTTTTTCTCTATCCATGAACGCCGGTACCGTGCCATCACAGTGGAAGACGGCTGTAATCCTTCCTCGCTACAAGTCAGGCTCTGTGCATGAAATGAGCAACTACCGCCCAATAAGCCATACTTCTATCCTCCCAAAAATGATGGAGCGTCACATAAAGTCCAAAACTGTGGACTTCATGATGTCGCGAAATCTTATCAACACCTCACAACACGGCTTCCTAAGCACGCGATCCTGCATAACATGTCAGATAGACTTTCTCAGTCTTCTGACTACTTCGCTCGATGACGGTTCATCAGCGATAGTCATCTACCTCGATATGCACAAAGCATTTGACCGTGCCCCTCATAACCACCTCTTATCCAAACTAACTGCATATGACATAGACAACCCTCTGCTTTCATGGTTTGATTCTTACCTAACTAATAGAACCCAGGTTGTTCAGATCGAGCACGAAACAAGCACGCCAAAGCCTGTCACGAGTGGTGTGATACAAGGTAGTGTTCTGGGACCCTTTTTATTCCTACTTTACGTAAATGATATTTTTGATGTCTTTGCCTCCGGCAAACCTTTCCTGTTTGCCGATGACATCAAAATTGTTTACACATTTAATCCAACTGACGTCAGTGATACGCTTAGCGAAATCCAGCATGACTTACGTACACTGGACTCATGGAGTTCCAAACGGATGATGACATTCTCTACTGATACATGCCACGTGGTATCCTACAGATGTGACATCACACCAGGTTCGCTAACTATAGATGGTAAAACATTGTCTCACTGCCACACTATCCGTGACCTAAGGATCCACTACTCGAGCACCCTTAACTTTCCGAACACGCAGCACACACCGCAGCTCAAGCCCGCCGAAGCATTGGGCTTTTGTTCAAAACATTAAGATTAAAAGAATCCATTAACACCATGTATAGAATAAAAACGCGCCCGCTGCTTGAATATGGCTCCACCACCTACTGTAATTTCAAGAGTGAGTGATCGTATGGCATTGGAACGTGTTCAACGATCATTTACTAAGCGTCTTCTAGGCTATTCCACCACCCTATCTTACATGGATCGTTGCGTGGCCTTAAAACTTGATCCACTGTAACTGCGACGAATGAAACTTAACCTTTTCATCTTCTTTGATACAGTTACCCAAAAAATACATCCTTCACGCCCATCGGTACAACGAGCAGAATTATCAAATTATCGCACCCGAAATAGCAATCACAATAAAGTAAAAGTGAAAAGATCACGAACGAAACTGTCTGACAACTTTTTCCTAAATCGATACTCCATATTATAGAATAGGCTTCCATCTGAGATACGTGCAATCCAGTCAGGGATGAAGTTCCGACACGTTATACATTCCTTTCTAAACGTCGAAACAGCAATCGGTATATTGCAACCTACCTTGACAAATGAATCCCCGTACGAAATAGGAGCAAGATGGATATAGTATCAATATCAGGGGATCTTTTTATTCTCCTGTTGCCCGATCTTACTGCCCTCCCCAAATTTATCAGTAGCAAAAACGTGTTTTCTAAAGGCAAAAATATCCTGATTAACAATGAAGTTCACACTCACCAAGACGGAAATGTGCCCTAGAGTTCCTCTCGAGCAAATTATTTCGCACTTGTTCTGCAACGCTAATTATTTTCTACTTATCTTTTCCCCTGGACCCCTCCCTTAGGTACGAGCTGCTGTGTTACGTGCTCAGCGAAATCAATGTTGATTTAATCCTTCTGCTTTTGGACTGAATCCATTTGATAACACCTTCCGAAAACCTACCATGATCTTCCACGCTTAGGTTCACTCTGAACAAATCCCCTCATCAAAATCAGCTTCTCCTCTTACCGCACACAGCTGAACAGTTGGAACGACAGTTAACTTACTTTACTTTGCGTACAGTTTTCTCTCCCTCCCTGAAAAATACCATGCGTACATACAACATTTCTCAGTACCATACAAAATTATTTCGCATCACCAATTTTCCCATTTTGATCTCCGACAACTGCTGGAGCTATCTTACTATTTCCTCCGAAAATTCTTCTCCTTTTCTGTAAAAAGCATGTATATTCCTGAGGTTATCAGTTACCAGTGAAACTTGTACAATCTGAATCGAACAACGTCGGAGGTAAAGCTAGCATTTCACGTTACTGTACGTCCACCCACTTTTATTTGCTTATTTCGCCCCTTCCAGTGTTGGCCAGGATTGGGCCGATCTCCCGAGGCTATGGATAAATGCTTCCGAAAAAGGCAGCACACTCATGCAGTATGAGTTATCACAAACTCACTGGCACCTATTACAAATGCTTGATTCTAATCAGCCAAATGATGGCTGTGCGATGGGGAGAGCTTTATATGAAACACAGGCTCCCACAGTACAGTGCTGGAATTGAAACAGCTAAAAGATAGCTGTATGATGGGAGAGCTTTTCATTGAACACAGGCCCCCACAACACAGTACTGGAAACAAATCAGATAAAAGATGGCTATACGATGGGGAGAGCTTAATATATATCACAGGCCCCCACATAACTGTATACATATAACGCCACAATAGCACATGGCCAGATGAGATGTGGAAGAGAAGTGTGGAAGCAGGTCTCCGGGAGACGGTTTCATGATGGGTCGTATTACTCCAATTAAACTGACAGTTTATATCCACTTTTATTCTTACTCTCAACTTCTACTACTCTTACTCCTTTACTATTTTTAATTGATTTAGCACTGAATCATTCTTATGTGAACACAATAGATCACTGAATATCCCTCTCCACTACCCGACTTTGTTGTACCACATGATCAGGCTCGTAGTCTGCCTGTGTCTCGCATGTCGAGAAATATATCATTTATTTATTTATTTATTTAGATTAGGAATACCTATAGCTCAGTGAACTTCCGCATTGACCTCGATCCTGTGTACCTACAGCTGAGAAAGTGTGACACTAGGCGGCCAAATATCGAACAAACAGAGGTCACGGGCGACAGATCGACGAGTCTAATTTCAAACACTACGTCCCGACGATACTTTCCGTGAGATTTTCCTCTACGGAGCAGTGCACTGAAGACGCCACTGAGAGAAGTGTTGGAACGTTTGTCATTAAAGTACTCAGCTCGGAGAACGAATCAAAACGAATAATTTATTCTTAAGGCCATCGGTTGATCTTTTCTCCTTGGCCGTTTTACTACAAATCACTCGGGATACCCATTCTCCCGAAATGTCGATGTGACACGCTGACGTGCATTTTAAATCATTTCCGGAGAACAAGTTTGACGAGTTCTGACGAACGTGGTATAGGCTAAAGCTCGTTCGTAGTTATTTAGTCAGAAACTATAAACAGTGAACTATTGTCCGTCCATGTTGCTTTATTTTATACAGACAAAAAGAAGTCCATAATATAATTGCGTCATAGTGATGTGATTTAACAAAGTTTATGGTGCCCACGCCGGACAGCTAATCTTTGAGTTTTGATCGTGTCCGACTTAGCAGTCATCAAACAAGGTAGAATTACAAAGGAGTGGTAGGAAGAGTTGAATGGTGCAAGTTGGAAATCACCACATATAGACTAAGGGAAAAGCCATTACGCGCCCAGAAAAGCACTCTACGGTCGTTTCATCCGTTCGGGAATCGTCAGCACTGCGCAATGCATCTGATCCATATAACACTCGAAATGGTAACTTGACTTTTGCCAATCTGGGTTTAAGACAACTGAGTTACGGGGGACGACAATGAACATCTTGACTAAGTCACTAGATCTGACATAGCGCCGCTCGCTGACTTGCACGTTCATGCATTGCAGAGGACAGATTAGCCCCCTCATCAGGCGATGAAATTAACAAACATAGGCCGCCAATTAAATCATGGTAATTCACTTGTGATCGTAGGTACACGGGATTATGTATGGTATTTTATATATTTAGGTCACGAGTTTGGCGCCCTTTTTAATTCGGCTATCCATATCGGATAATTTCTGATACTGACGTGTAGTCCAGTCCTACTATGAAGTTTGTGGAACACGCTCATGGCTGTCAATTCGCTACCTTAGCCCAATTCGCACGAGTCTGGTGTACATATCTCATCAACCTGTGCTCTTGCTGCTAGTTTACCATTCATCTCAGGCGGCCGCCCGACGTCTAAGCTCAATTCAAACGCCTGCCCTCTGAGTGTTCGAATCAAACTGTGATTAAATTTCGTTCATCACGACAGTGTCTGAAGGTTTTAACACTTATCGTTCGCTAGCCGCTCACTTGCATTTTTATTTGCGGTTGTGTACTCCAAATTTTTCGACATCCGCTAAGTTGGTTTTCTCTCGTGGTGGACTTTTATTCGAATCATGCTAAATTCAAGGTGCACGTGCTTAAGGGATGCAGGCATATGAGTACGGTGTTCAGTAGAAGACTAACCACCTCTGACCGGATCGTGATCCCCTAGAGTTCGGTCAAGTGGATATACGGGCGGATCTTACGCGGACTTCATGACTATTTCATATACTACCATTGGCTGAACCGGCAAAATCGAACTATATCTAGCGTATCCACCACAATAATTTGTATAAGGTCGTATATTTTGCGTTTGAATCGATTGTCAACCCTCGATCTCGCCCAGGTGCGCCTCTTGTACTGTGGAACGTTGAAACGGCATATGTTGGAAGCATCATCAATGAAAGTAGAACAGTGAATTTATACAAGTTAAGAAGCAATGCAGTACATGTCCGGTTGTGTGGTTTTGCAGGCTTAGCGAGCAACAGAATAGCAATGGGTCATTTACATTTAAAATAGGGATTTAGCGCTTGTTTCGGCGTAGTCTTGCAATCTGTATAGTTTCATAGCACAAACATATAACAACACATAAATCTGTAGTATATTCCAAGAGTGGGATGAAGATGTAGTACTAGGTAACAAAGTGTAGGTGTGGAGGTGAGTCGATCATACGTATTTTCAAGATGGATAGTGATTATGCGGTAATGGCCGATTCTGGAAGAGCATTCCACGGGTGACACAAGTAGATGGAAAAGAAATTCCAGCGGCAATACTGTCAGCTGTATTGTTCTTCCAGTATTAGTGAGTGACCTTTCAACTTGGTCTTACTGGTGAGTTGCAGTAAACAGCGGGACACATGATGTGGATGGTGTAGAAGTAGGTACACCATTATCAAGTCCCCTCGTAAGCGGCAGTAATGTCCGCTGAATACCACCAGAAGATCCAACCTCTCCTCCTATGAAAGATAGTACATTCCAGTAACGTACTTTGATGCTCGACATCGGAGCTGCTTCAGTGCACCAAGGTCGTGTTTTAGCCATGGGTGCCACGCTTGAATTGCATATTCGACATGAGGACGAACATACGCACTAATCATCTGCCGGAAAATAGAGCGATCTATTCGTCCGAATGCCCGTCATAATAGACCCACATGTTAGTTTCTAGTTTTTGAGGTTTTCACGGATTTGCTGGAACAACCCACCTCATTCTGAGCCACGACGCTCAAATCACGTTCAGTGGCAGATCGCTGCAGCACATGCATTCTTAGCCTGTGACAGTGGATACTCTGGTGTCGAATGGAGAGTGCATTGCAATTACTCACATTGAAGTGCAGTGCATTCTGAATGGACCACTGGTGTACCGTGTCTAGATAACTCTGGAGCAGTTGATAGTTACTATTCATTTTAACTGTGCACCAAATCTTAACGTCATTAGCAAACAGCAGGAACTTAGATGTAATTGCTTATGGGAGGTCATTGAGAAATACCAAAATCAAGTGTAGACCTAGAACCGAGCGTTGAGACACACCATATACAACTTCTATGGGGTCAGAGAAGGAGCTCCGAACTCTGACCATCAAGTGCCGCTGAATGAGATAGTTGACGATTCAGTTTAGAAGCGAGCCACCGAGCCCGTAACACTGTAGCTTGGAAAGTTGTATCCGATGACTTGTAAGGCGGAATGCCTGAGAAATCCAAGTAGATCACATCAACCACCACTCCAGCGTCCGCTGACTGAGTCCAGCTACTGCGTGCTACTAGCAAATTCGTTGTGCACGATCCATGTCGACGGAAGTCATGTTGCTCAGAAATATTAATGTTGGTTTTCAAAATAGTCCACTTGCTCCTCGGCTATAATAGATTTCATCACCTTGGACAGCATAGGGAGACGGAAAACTTGGAGGTAGTTTGAAGCCCCGGTTCTACTTCCACTTTTGTGAATGCGTGTTATTATTCCAAGCTTCTACATAGTAGGACCTTTGTTCTGATCTAAGCAGCGCTGAAACTATTGAGACAATGGCTCTGCCAGTTGACTTGCTGCTGCTCCCAGTGCCTCTAGACGAATAGTATTGACACCCGGGGATTTATACTTTCGTAGGGTGGTCAGCTTCTGCAAGAGAGCTTCGGTGATAAAGGCGATGTGAGTGAGTCCCGTCGGCGCGGCAACGAAGGCTGGAGGATCTCCTGATGGCAATACAATCTAGAAGATGGGGGCATATTACATCCGCTGCTCGTTTGCTGCTTCCGGTTCCGTTCGTGCTGGGCTATCGGCTGTCCTGAGTGGCAAATCTCCTTACCTCACTTACCGTAGACAATTAAAGTGCTTGTACAGCAGTTTATTTTTGGTGTTGAAGTTTTCTACCATCTGCTAATGCGCGGCTTTGTCTTCTCTGAAAATTTGAGTGCATTGGTTTCGTTGGGCTATCCGATTATCCCAGCTTTCCGGTCTTGGGGATAATCTATACTCTCGCCACTCTGCGTTGCGTACTGCCAGCAATCTTCGGGTTCTGCCTATTAAGTAACTAACTGTTTCAGACCGTTTGTAAACTTTTGTCTCTGAAGCATCCGTAACCAGCCGATTAACTTTTTTACGAACTCGAGCATCGTGACTACTCAGGGATCTTCAGCGAGGAACGACCAGGATGTGGAACTGACGAAGTGGGCTGCTGGTTCGTAGCATACGATGGTTTGCATCATCTCCTTGTCTTTCTCTCGATATTCTGCATAGCAGAAGAAGTTCAGCATAGAAAACTATATTAGACTCGTAAAACAACCACTGAAAAGTGTGTAAGCAACTGATTCCCTCAGAAGAATTTGCGCAGCAACTTTCCCTTGTTGCAAAGCGGATTGGTAAATGACCTATTACCTACTTCAACTTTATGTGTTTCTAGAAAAATCGGGAATTAGTAATCTGTAATCTGATTCGAATATCCGAAAATTTTTTAAATACCACTTGTTCAAATTCCGGCGCCCTAGCACCTAAGCGTTCTTACGTGTGAGGCAACGAAAATGGATAATCTCACGTAACGTACGGATGCTTAGTATAGCGTGAGAGGCTTCTCTACACTACGCTACAATACTACATGCTACTTAACGACTCACTGATGATATCACCTCTGTTGGTGATGAAACGTTGCAGCGAAATTGCCAAGCTTAGCGAACTGTTCAACCGCCATCTGAGCAACTTAAGCTACCAGTATTCATTCCTAAAGCTACAATTGGTAACACTTACAGCGCTAGCTGATTTCATCTAGGAGTGCAAATCTCTAGTCCAATTTGTAATAATTCTTCAGCATAGTTTGACTATTGTGAATTGATACATCGGAGTGTACTCGCGATCAAGTGTTCACCTTCAGACATCGGACATTGGATTACGAAAGATGTTACACGCTGTCGTTCCCGACAGTCTAGTTGACAAACATGCGACCAGTATCGCCGCTTCCCGAATGTCTTTCATACCTGAGGACGTGATCCATCTAAATTAATTAGCCCAGAAACTGAGAGTGATAGTTAAAATTGGGATTTGGGCCATGAACTCTCCATGTCTGCCTTCCGAAACATCACTGCCGGGATCCAGTTGGACGTCACGGTGTAACGGTGGTCGAAAGTCAAGCTGAATATAACGGAAATTAAAGGTTGCGTTTGTGTAACCCGCTGTGTTGATTGATTGCGACACACAACCCCTATTGAAATCTCGGTTCACTTGAGGTAAATCTTGGTCATTCCGATTGCGAGGACCGTATCCGAAATGGAGGTTGCGTATCTTAACCCATCCACACAGCGGGTTCCCCAACTTCAATTTTGAATTCCTTTCTGCTGTGCCAAGCCTTGCTCACGAATCTCAGTAGGGTAGTGTTCAGGGCGTCAGTCTTGATCTACTAGGCTTTGAGTTCCGGCCCAGATCAGGCTATCGCCACCTGATGTGTCAAAGCCAGGACGAAACCGCGGTCGTGGTGTGTCAGTTTTGGGAGGAGCAACACCCAAACATTTCCATAACGGCAATTAATTATATCACCTAGCTTATACACCTAATGTGAATCGTGTAATTTCATTACTGACGATGCGGTATTCCCCATAAATTATCCCCGCGATTTGAGCCTTTCTCTATACTAGTGTCCGCATCGTCAAGCAAGCAGTTATTCGCAATTAATGCCTTATGTACGAGTTTTACATTCATGCTAAGCATCCGTAATGTGCTTGCTGACAGCATCGGTGTGTTGTTCGATCGCACATCAAAAAGTTTGTCGGAGAAACTACACCCAAACTGCCAAACGCGTCATGATTCGCCACGACTATTGGACAGCGTTTTACGGTTCTCCATGTATGGAGAAGTTGATGACCTGTAACCCTCCCCCTGACACCAGCTGAGTCATTGTGGTTTTATCATCGGGTTGAAATCCATCTCACGCCGCTGCTTCGTTTGACCTCACGACCCGAAACAGCACATCCGACAAACGACATAATGGCAGGCTCCCCCACCTAGGCTCTCATTCGTTGGTGTACCAATCAGTTATCACCTTGGACCTGCATTGCCTTGTTAATTCCGTTTGTTTACCTTTACCAGTAGGTGTAGCAACCATAAACTCGCGCATCAAGTTCTTTGTCGAGGCGGCTGCTGAGCTATCACGTGCGGCGCGTTTTGTAAGGTTGTGGTGATGCTGTTTTATACCGCAGCTTGCAGAGCTCACAACGGATAAATGGCTGTCAGCTTCTGAAAACCACGCTAGGACATTGTGTCGCCTCGTTGACCTCACAAATCGAAGTTCAGTCATGCCAGGGGTGCCACCCAGACAAACACGCTGTCTAGCCATCTGCTCGACTGCCTTCCGTTTCGTCGTTGACCTCAATGGCTTTGTGACCACACCAGATATTTGATCTTGAAGCTTTCACCAAAGTTCCCCATTGCGTTATCGGTTCACATGCGTTTTAGTGATACGCTACATTTGCCGTGTAATTCTCCAAGTATTCCGTCGTTATGAGCCTCACAGTTTATTGGACCAAAACGCTCAGAGTGGGTTCTCATCTCCCCGCATCCTCTTCTGCAATATATTGAGCCAACCAGACTCTTTCCATAAATGTATACTTGGTATCACGCTTTTACACACTGTAAATCTTCATAGTGGAATAACAACCGAGTTTGTCTTGGACCACCATAGCATTTGAAATAAATCTCGAGTAAGTAGCTAGATATTACGCGTTGCCTGTCCGAAAACTCTGCGCTCCACGGCTACACTGTGGAATTGATTCGATCTGATCAGGCTAGTACGTCACAAGTAAATGACATGAATGTAAACATCGGATAAGTGTACAGGTTCAGGAGTCCTGGTGATTTGAGCGACCAAGCAAGCTGATTAGCCCCACGTCGATCATGTGTGTCATTGTGCATGTGGTTTTGTCCACATCATATGTCAGTGTTACACGGGACCAGGGTAGAGTGTCTGGACTTATTTGTAGTTTCAGACAACATCCCACTTGCCTCGTTCTCGATGTGTGCTATCTGTACTTGATGTGATCAAATCACACCGAAGTTGGTCGAAGAATGTAATGCTTTATAGGTGGTATAGAGCTCAACTGTACAAGATACATTTCAACTAGGTTATTTACTTGTTCGGTACAAGTATATCACAGAGGATAGCTATTTATTCAAATTTTGTAAGGTATTTTTCAAGTACGTTTTCGTTGCCATCAAGCAATTAAATAGTTTAAAAAGACGGAGAACTTGAACGTAGAATGAAAGTGATATTTGCAAAGGTACAAGCAAAGGAATACTGTTATCCTTGGAACCGTCTCCAAGGGACCTGGATCCATGTAGAGTAGTCCCTCTGGTTTCATCCGCGTTTACTCGTTCCTTCTCGCCCTGTGTCGGTGTGGCATCGGAGGAAGTAATTTATCGCCTTATGAGCTGATCGTTAGGGCTATTGATATGTAAAGATCGAAATAGACTCTCAGACAGACTGGATCTCTCCTGTATCGTTTAAATCGTTCACCCCACTTCGACAGCCGACTTGTTCGAACCTGACACTGTTGTTACTCTCCCATAGGTCTGTGGTAATTCGCCTCGTGTGAGTGTGTTGAATATTTCGGAAGCTTTACTCGGTCACCTCAGGAAACCTACCCATTCGATACCAAAAATGGAAAGAATAACAGACAGTTATATAAGGAAATAGAAACGGTGAAACTGAGTGGCTTATATCCAACGGTTTCTTCTTCCGTTTGTATATAGTATTCACAGAAGTAAGGATAACTCTCCAAAGGATTTCGAGATAGTTCCTACAACTCCAGGCAATTGAGTTGTGTGGTAATTGATATGGAAACATTGACTTTGCACGCAACGAGAACTGTCACGGGTAGTCGAGTTGCATGCTCGGTGAAAGAATAGAACCGTTAACAGAGCAATGTTGAAATGTAGATATAAAGGCACTGTCGAGTTGGCATGGGGGAACGAAAGATAACGTAGTTCGAATGGGTAACCGACAAAAGTTTAATGAAACGAAGCAGCTATTATTCAGACAGCTTGCAACAAATTGTTATACGTTGTCACTTGCACCTATACTTCAACGCCCTGTTCCTACGTGGTTTCCGCTCTACCGTTTAGTTTCATCAGAGTATTGACTTACAATACAGTGAGATACTTATCCAACATTTTTCAGAATGAATATTTGAACTCATAGTGTCGGATTGTAGTAGGTAGTCTGTAACCGATATCCGAGCACCGTGTTGGATTAAACTACCCAGGCATTTTTTTATTATTTCTGTATGTAGGAAGGGAATGCCTCTTATTCATGGTAATAATGTCCTTTCCACTATAAACGTACACTATTTTGCGGAGCAAATACGCGTTTGTGCACTACGTCGAACAGAATTTTCAGGCCCAAATGCATTCTCTGTAGCCACATATTTCTAGTTGTTTGCTCAGTATAGAGCATTCGGAATAGTTTGGCTTTGGTGAGCCCCAAAAATAGGGTTTTTGTGAATCGACACTGCCTGTTATCCAATCATAAAGGATCGCCTTTCCCATAACTGGCAAATATCATCGAATAGTGTCGCAACAGAGGACGAGCACAACTCTTGCACATATGTACCTAGCAGTCACGCAGTACAAGTGAATTGAAGATTAGCCTCACTTTTTGGGAGGCTTCGTGTACTATGAATTCAATCTGCTCTCCGAAATTGTGAGTGCCTTTATAATGCATACCCATGTAACCTGTTGTGTTGCGGAATAGAAGTTGCATTCCACAGAAGTATAGGTTGCCCAAATCTATTTTGCCGCCATATGCTGCGATCCCGAATTTATCCGTGGCGAATTACAGCTGTTATCTGTAACCATATTTCGAGAGCCAAGAAGTCTTTCTTATCTTATTCAATTGCTACACCTACGGACGTCGCGGATTTTTGGATCACCGTGTGCTGCATACTACTTATGCTGTGGATTACTGTGTTATCTGTTTTTTTGTGAATTGTGCACCAATCTTCTTCTTTTGGCGTATTTTCCATGCGGTGCAAATCTGGTGGTTATTCTTTGGCTAAATCAGGAGATCTCATTGATCTGCCCTACGGCCATCTCTGTCTACCATCTTGGATTTGCTCTAGCTTGTAAGGTCGTCTCAAGCTACTTGTGGTTCGTGTTCGAAGCTTGTGAGAAATAAGGCTCATGGACTTCGGTGCATCGTCTGTGATGTTTTGTTCCATATTTCGTGCATTGGCTTATCCGTTGACGTGTTTCGAAAATCTCTCGACATCCGACGTCAATTTTTTCAAGTTATATATGAGAAATATCGCGGTGCAAGACATAAAAATATACAGCGGCCGCCAACAACTACGGGAAAATCTCTCTTTCAGAGGGAAACAAACAGTTCAGCACGTGGGATCAAAAGCCCTCGTGAAAGTACCTGTCACCTCGCCTTCTCTTGTCACTTTGCCATGTGCACCACCACCAGCGTCTTCGACCCCGGCCGAGCCTCCGTTTCAATGTTCCTCACCGATGGAAGATTCAGACTCGGAACCTACGAACAGCCTCTTCACTGACCCGTCAGTGAATTAGAGCCTGTCTGTGAAATTTTGAACACCGAGGATCCATGGACCACTCAAAAGCGCAAGGGGCCACGTAATCGAGTTCAGACGTCCCCTGCAGTTATACAACAGCCCAATCAGTTAAGCGCCTCTAGTTCTGCTCCCATAGGGGCTTCACCGATTTCACTGAGGCGTCATAATCTCATGGTCCTTCACGTACCAGAGTCAAAAGATGAAAACCCTCAGATACGTTATGGTCACGATGTTGAGTTCCTCCAGGAGCTCGTCGATAGACTCTTGGATGTGGAAGAAGACAGTGTGACGATTAAACAAGTAATCCGACTTGGCCAGAAAACTAACCAGTCAGGTCGACCGCTGAGAATCACCGTAGCAAATCCCAATATGCTGCAGCTTATACTGTCTCGTTTGTCAAGACTGAAAGGCATAAAAGCTCACATTTGCCGAGACTTGGAACCCGAAGAAAGGGATCGTTTGAAAACTGCGGTCATTGAGCTCAAACGCAGCACAGAAGAAGGTGAGACTGAGGTACAAATCGTAAATCTCCGCATGATCAAGTAGGGTGTATGAACCGGTATAAACCGGTTGCTCAACCTCCAGGCACGTCCCGCGGTACCTACTAGGACCTCCGCGTGGCATTCTCCAAGCTGTGCAGCTTAATGAATAAACGTGACGAACTATGCCGCTTCGCTGTCTCGGAGCGGCCGGGGGTTTTAGGACTTGCAGAGACTTGGATGAACTCCGACGTCATACCCCAAGAAGTCGTGTTGTCAGCAAATAGTCGTTTTTTGGGAGACAGGATGACGAAGTCATCTGTATTCGCTTCATGGACCTTACTATTGCCTCTTTGCTGCTCTGTTTTTACGTCATGTATGAGGTGGGTTTGCCAATTTTATTGGCTAGTTGATTGAAATTTTCAAACACTTATCCGTAGGTGGTCTGAGTAAGTGGCTGCTCTCATGTGTTTGCTTAGCAGATGCTGCTTTGATCCGGAGCTCGGAAGGAAGGCTGCTGCGGCCTCATACTATCCCTCCACTACCATTGCCCACATTTGTCTAGATTGAACGACCATTTTCAGTATCCTCGGGCCACATGCCCTGTATTTTGGCGACTGGCGCAGCCTCGAGATTGATTGCGCTATGACATTTTCCAGCGCGAGTGTCTCGTGGATGTATCGCCATTGTTCTTGGTCGTGAGTGGTCGCTTCGTGCTCACCATGACTTCCAGCCTCGGGAACACCGTGGACAAGGAAAGTCCTGGCTAATGCTTCCTTCCGATGTTCATTCAGATAGTGCTTCGCGTGTATGCGCTCGCTCCACGGAATATGCCGGAATAGGCGGATGAACATGACCCATTTCGGAGGCGAGTTGTTGATAACAGGACAGCTTCTGCTTCATCGGCAGAAGTCAGCGCAACTAGGAGAAGTCTTTGTTTCCCTTGGTACTACGAGCTTGGGTGACGGGTAAGGCGTGTCAAATGTACTGGCTTAGTTACAACACTTATAGTGTCACATATGGAGTTCCAATGGTTCACCTCATCGAGTTGTTTTCCTTTTAAGGATTTGACATCGATTCTGGGGCGTTGTTGAAGATAACCGCTAGTATACTACATGCAATGTTTCAGCTCAAGCGACTAGCTGGTATGTATACAGTCGATGTAGGCTGTTTGGGTACAGCTTCGTCTTCTTCACTTACTGTGGGTCCAATGGGAGAGGCCGAAGGTCTAGTTTTCAGGTCACATTTGGCAGCAAGCAAGTTCCAACCACCACTGGTGTCGAAGCCCTTCTGAATTTTCGGAACCGTTTGGAGGGTGGACAAGGCTCTGACCGTGCTCATTGTAATCGGACCGGCGGTGGTTGTTTCAGGCAAATTTGAGCAACTGGTGGTAGTAGCGTTTAATGCCACGGATGATGCACTTTTAGCGCGTTGCCTAGTCTTCTTCCTCAGTTTTTATGCGGTGCTGGATGGGAATGACCGGGATTTACTCTCTGTCAAGCTTTCGACAAATGAATCGCCTTTGGTTGTCCCCACTTGTTCAAACGTTGCCACTAGTGTTTCGTAATTCTGCGATAGTTCATGTACAATCTTTATCAGTGGGATGACTGTACATACTGAACAGAACCACAGGGAATCTGCTTTATTACTGTGTGGCTTCAACTGGTTCCCTGTGAGCGTGGAGCAGTTGCGATGGAACTTGGCAACTGCTACTTTGAATACCGATCCGTAGATTTTTATGGTATGAAGGAAGGCCACAAACTACTGTTGCTCTAGATGTGGTAACATGGGGTTTTGACTGGTCGCCACGATTCAATGCGTCGATCGACGTTGATCCCAGAGAGGCCCAAGCGCTTATGGTTCCCTTTCTGGTCGGAAGTGCGCTGAATGGTCTGCATGTTTAAGGTCGTCACATTCTGCGCGTCTGACCCAGGCGGGGGCGGGTTTAAACAGCTAGATCATTCACGTACTGAACCAGCTGGGCCGAGTCGAACTGAGGCATTCAAAGGTAGATGGTGCAGCTTCCTTTTGTTTTCTATCGTATTGTGATGCTAGTGATGACGCCTCTGGGACCTCGCACACTTCATTTCCCGTTCGTCGCAACTTACACAAGTGCCACTTCCCAATATATCCGCGTTGCTTTCTCTATTGATCTTTTATTGTTACTTTTCGAAGAAACGGTTATCCGAAGCGTAGCGTCCGAATGTATTGTGGATGGGTATTTTCTCATCGATATGTTATGAATGGCTTGAAGTTGCAGCAGATTTCTTTTGTCTCACTGTAGATTGAAAAGGCAGTTTGTTTCGGTGATAGTGATAGTTCTTAAGTATTTTGTGCTTTTCCTAACATTTTCAGTTCATTTTAATCTTGGGATAACTGTTGGCTTATCCGGGCACACTAGAAGTGAGATTTCTGCTGAAACTCGATAATTTCGAGTATGAAGCTCATTTGTACGTTTCAGTCATCGAGTATATCAATTCAAGCTGACTGAACGACTACTGAGAGATGCGTCGGTATGTTACTCGGATGACCTATTTGCCCTTGAATCCTGGTGCCAACTATGACAGATGTCATTCACCCTGGACAAGTGTAATGTTTTGTCGTATAAATGCCAAGTACCGCCAGATATTTTATTACTACAAGGCGCCTATATCTTGCAGTGCAGGGCAGTTCGTGACTTGGGCGCACGATATTCAGTCAAGTTTAACTTTTCTGAACATGGTGACTTTTAAGTTTCGAAAGTCATGAAGACCATCCGTTACATCTCTCATTATGTATACCTCACGTAATCTCGCATATCTCTTTACAAAACCTATGTATTGCCGTGTACGGAATAATGTTCAGTGGTTCAGTCTAATCGGCGGAAATCTGACGAGCATGCTCTTGAGAGGGTGCGGATACGCTTCACGAAAAGCTATGTAGATTTTCCTCAAACTTGATGTACGGAGAGCGATGTGATAAATGTGGATTTGACCCAGTTTGGCTTCGGAGAATGAAGCTGAACCTATGTTTTCTTTACAGTCATAAATTGTCAACTTCGCAGTCTTGAAAACAGTGTTCACATATCTTTAAACAGCAGAAAACCAATCGGTAACAAAGAGATAACAGTCATGATTGCAAAATTTATTACGAGAATCAGAGAAGGTTTCATTCTAACCCACTGCTCAAATATGTGGAACAAACTTCCAAGTGATATCAGAACATGCCATACACTTTGAAATATTAGGATTGCGATTAGTAAGCAGTTAATTGTCCGAAATCTGGACATCACAGTCCCTAGATAAGGTTTTCGAAAACGGTATCGACAGTACCTGCATAGATGTTCGAAGCACACACGTAACATGTCGGACAACAGCCCCTTTCATTTCAGTACACTTTTTCTCATCCCAAACATTTGTCATGTATTATGAAGAATGCTGTTTCAACTGGAAAATATCTATAGCAGAACGATGCTGGTTACTTTATGTTATAAAATTTGAAATTACGCCCATGTTTATTTCTGAAAAAGTATTAGTGCAATGTCATGGAAAGATCGTACCATTATTTGGTCTCTTCCTTCTAGGGAACATCTTTTCGCATCGTTGAGGAATATACAATTTATTTATTTATTTAGATCTTTTGAATTCAGAATACAAAATGCCTAGATAATGTGTTGCCTAAACTAAGATAAACGGGAAATTAAACGCTTGTTCTCGGCAATGCGAGACGCGCCCGTTAACACGTGATCAGCGAGTTACGGTGTTGTATAGATTATGGAACACAACGTGATTAAGAAAATGTAGAAATAACTAAACTATCCTTGTCATATGAATATCATAGAGACACATGATCAAACGCCGAACACGGCCAATGGCTCAATCAATGGGTCAATTGATTTATCACGTGTAGAAAGAGCAAAGTGTGACAGTTCCCATAGGTACAGAGTGAAAACAGGACGGGAACGCACCAAAAAGGTAACACATATCGGTGGACGCTCCGAATTTTCACTTGTATACCTACTTTGGTTATGTCATGTTGTGTTGCGATAACATTGGCTGTCTTGTAGTGCATGTTATATAGTGTTTAAGCAATTAAATTATGAATTCAGTCAATGTAGAAGCGGGGAGAACGAAAATTGAGTGTGTGTTTCTCCACTGGATCACATGTAGTGAGAAAAATGCCGGCGGCATTCAAGCCGGCTGTACTGTGTCGCTACCTTCAAGTGATGGCCTCGGAGTGAAGTAAATAAATAAATAAATAAATTGTATATTCCTCGACTATGCGAGAAGCTGTTCTCTATAAGGAACAGATCAAATAATGGTACAACTTTTCCATGAGATTTCATCAATACATTTTTAGAGATAAACATGGATGCAATTGCAAATTATGTGACACAGAGTAATCAGAATCGTTCTGCTATTCTTACCTGCCACTGAATCAGGATTCTTTACAATCACATGACAGATTTTTGGGCCGAGAAGAAAAATAAATGTAATGGAAGGGGCTGTTGTCCGAGATGTTATGAGTATGTGTTTCAGAAATTTATTCAGACACTATGGATACCGTTTTCGAATGCGTTATCTAGGGACTGTGATGTCCCGAACATCTTAATCACGTTTTGGACGGTTAAATGCTTACTAATAGCAAGCTTAAAATTGCAAAGAGTATAGCATGTTCTGATATCACTTGGAAGTTTGTTCCAAATCTTTGAGTATTGGGTTAGAAAGAAACGTTCTCTGATTCTCGTAGAAAATTTTGGAATCATGACCTTTACCTCTTTGTTACGTATTGGGTATCTGTTGTTTACAGATATGTGAACACCGCTTTCAGGACTGCGAATTTGACAATTTATTATTCTGTAAAGAAAACATAGGTTCAGCTTCATTATCCGAAGCCAAACTGGGTCAAATCCAAGTGTATCGCATCGCTCCTTGTATGTCAACTTTGAGGAATGTCCACATAGTGTCGTGACTTAATTTTAATCAGTGCCGACCTGCGTGGTTTGGATACTTTAGGGTATGAAACACTAAAATATCCTCACCACGCAGGCAATGGTAGAAGAGACAGGTCCTTAACAATTTTAGTCGCTCATCTTTGTGGAGTCTCAAGTGCAGTAAGACCATGCTTTTGCTAGGTATGCCAGACCTGGATTGTGTATTCAACATGTGGCCTCACGTAAGCGTTGAGTATTTGTAAAATAATGGTGAAACCAAACTGACCAAACGCTCTGTGTAAGAGACCCAAGAGCTGATTTGTTTTCCTTGTTACTTTTCGGTCCATTTTGAGCTATCGAGACCGACCTGCATGAGCACTCCAACATCATTTTCATGGCTTATGTGTTCCAAAAGTGTTCTCCCAGCCGATATATTTTCACCGGTGACGTATGCTTAGTACTCGACGTTTGTGGTGGCATTGAACTCCGGCATGTGCTGAACTGACCAATAGTGAGCCCTGTCGAGATCACCTTGTAGGGTCACGTGATCGTTTACCGTCCTGATAGTCCGCCAGCTTTTGAGATCATCGGCGAAGAGTAAAACGTTTGAATCCATCAATCACACGAGCTCGTTAATGAAGACGAGGAAACGCCTTGGTTCTAGAACCGAGCCTTGTGGGACGCCCCATTGCACCTCTATCGGATCAGATACGGCGCTACGAACTCTCACAATTAGGCGACCTTGAATTGGGAATGCACATATACAACTCAGGATGGAGTCGTCAATTCCACATCTCAGAAGCTTGAGAAGGAGGATGTTGTGATTAAAACGATCAAACGCTTTCGAGAAATCGAGTTGCACAACATCAACTCCTTCCACAGCGTCGATAAGAAACAATGCACGATAAAGTTATACGGGTTAAGAAGCAATGCTTTACATATCCCGTTGGGTGGTTTTGCGGGGTTATCGAAATATAAAAAGCTGTGGGTTATTTGCGTTAAAAGAGGGACTTATCGTTGGTTTTGCTGTAGTCCTGTGATCCGTGCAGTTTCACAGCAATGGAACAATGGAACAATGGTAAATTATGGGCAGCAAATACGGATGCCTAACAAGTTCTGTAGGATAACCAAAAAGAGAACCACAACATGGTGAATAGAAAACAAAGGGATACAATGAAAATCGTTTTCGTGGACTCACCACATTGTAAACACAGAGGCATGCAGGATGGGCCAACCATAGTTTATAGGTTAGTTCTGGTAGTGCGACCTTCGTCGCATTATATAGTCCATCGAAGTACAGGATATGTCTCGTAGTGTAGGTGGGTTACGGCAAAGTCTAGGCGTTTTTTAAACACAGGTACAATTGGCGGACGGAAACAACTTACTCTGGGAGGGCGTTCCAAGGCTGACACACACGAAGAGAGTAAAAGTTCCGTCGACATTCTAGCCGACTGTATTGCGTGGCTAACTTGAACTGGTGGTCCCGTAAATTCCTGTTGTGGCTCAGTTGTAGTAGGTGAAGGCAGATGTGGTTGGGGTTCCTTAGAATCTGTTAGCGCATAATAAGTTTGCCACCTAGGCGGCGGTACCGTCCACTGTAACATTTTATGGTCCTCAGTCAAAGTTAAAAGGATGCTTGAACAACCGTTTGACGGGCTTCGTGGCTCGTCGCTATGGAGTCTCGAGAGCTGCAAGGTCTGCTGTTTGCCCAGGCTGCCACACCAGGATTGCGTATTCCATATGAGGCCGTACGTAGGTGTTAAGCAACTTCGAAAAGACATAGAGATCAAACTTACCAAGTGCCGTCCGCAGCATACCAACGTGTTGGTTTCCAGTCTTTGACGCCTTCACAGATCGTTCTGAGCGGCCCAAATCCTCCTGAACTAGTACCCCGAGGTCGAGCTCTTGCCTGACTGCCTGCAGGACATGATCTCCAAGATTGTATGTGACACTCGGCTGGTGGCGAATGTTAACCACCTTACCCTTCCTCGAATGAAACGATCAGGTTGTGAAGTGACCACCCATACGCTCACTCCAGATCTAGCTAAAGTGCCTCGTGATATGCTGGGCCAGCGCTTTCGGGTTCTACTAATGAAAGCCCAGGGATTGGTGGAACGTGCCGCTTCGTTTCTGAGACAGTTGTGATTAGATTGCTGAAGCGTCCAACAAACTGAATCCAGGCGCTGTCAGGTGGGTCACCTTACAAGTATTGCCAATGGGTCGTCTCAACGATGTTGTACAAGGTGTTGTAATGTGTGCTAATACGTGGTAATTCTATGTATTCCTCTGGATATTAATCGTAACACTCATAGTTATAAAGCATGGTGACTTGATCGCTTAACCCTAGTGGAATGGCTATAAATGGCCTGTCGATCATGGGTTCCTTGTAGTAAGTACGAGGTCAAGCACCGATCGTTTGTTATCGGCTTTGTACCTGGTAGGTGAGTTGATGTGATTGTAGTGTGGCATACTTGCGATAAGGTCTTGCAGTTCGGTCTTGTATGTTTCGCTGGGGGATGCCGAAGTTTCCAAGTCGTGCACCTTCAAATGGCCGGAAATAGGAATATGGCTGTAAGCTGGGAGTAAGCATTCCGTCAGTGATGAGATTAGGTGGGAATCCATCTCTAGAGTGGACGACGGGGAGCGATATACGACTGCCAGGATCAGTTGTCTTTGTGTCTGAGTGGCAAACAACACCATAGCGAATCGGTGACCCGCGTCTCCGGATCATGCTATGGTTCTCATTGTAAGTCGTTATGATAGTTTAGGATAGCACCACCTCCACCGCTGGGATCATCGCGTCTGAAAAGGACATGCGCCGAATCGCGATCTCGGCATCCGTAACCCATGAGTGCAACCAAGTCTTTGTTATGGAGATGAGATTCCAAGCGTTTGTTGCCTGGCTCCAGCCAAGCTCAGCGATTTGCTTGAGGAGACCATGGGCATTCATGTACAAGCACGAAAGTGTTTTGGTTTTTCAGCAACGATCCGGGGTATTTGTGGCTTGGATTATAGGTTGTACCGACATTTGTATAGTTGTCCGCTAGCCGTCTTTTATGACATTATCGGCGAGTCGCTTGGAGTCGGATTCAGTGGCATTGTGGTTAATTCCTCCGACAACTCAGTTTGCCCAATGCTTGTGGAGTGCTTGCAGGATTGCACAGGAAGATACTGTTCCTTCAGATTTGCTTCCGGTATGAATTACGGATAAGATCACTAATTCATGTGCCTGCTTTGGTGGTGCTTCAAGTCGGACGACAGTTTCGTTCGCCGCTGTGAACCGGTGCTCGGTTGGCAGTCTGTTCCGAAGTGAAAGCCAACCTTCCAGTAGGGTAAGTGCTATCTTCCTGGTTTGTAACACAACCTTAATTACCCCTGGGCTGTACCATTTGTAACTTTCTGATCTTGGCAGCCTGGAGAGAAAAGTAGCAACAACATCATTCACAGGTCATTCACACAACGTCATTCACGTCTCACAAATATTGCTCCCCTGCTCCTGATCGTGTGCTTTCGCTTCGCATTCATCGTGCCAATGCGCGTGGGGGATGCCGTGGACAAAAATGATTCTGCTGCGGTGTTTAGACGGAACTCTTCTATGCTCTACCTCTTTCGATTGCACTCGCTCCAAAGAACGTCTGAAAAGACGCGGACCAAACGAGTTTGTTCAAGAAACGAGCAGTCGAAAGTAACGCTGCTTTCACCTCGTCGACAAACCGATGAAGCCTGGATTCGCCACAGTGATTGGAATTCGGATAGCGGGTGATCCTCGTCAAGTTGGAGGGTTTAGTCAGAATACCGAGGAGGTAACTTCTGGCATTCTATTGGTTCAAGTCATCCACCAATTTTCCCTTCAAAATAATTTTATATTGACTCAGAAACGTTGTTACATGTGATAGATAGGGTATCCAGTTTTATCTGAGTTTCTTTCGTGGGTCCGCAGTTGGGAGACTCAGCGATTTACTGTGCATACTTTCAGCGTTGCCTTTCACATTAGTTCTAAGGGGTGGTTTTAGAAGCAGCGGCGCCTAATTTTGGAGTGCACCTTGATGCAACAACGGTCAAGCTGCCACCGTTATTTGTATGTTTCCTGGGTTCCAGCGAAGTATGGTGGGAGGAAGTGGATTTGTGGAAAATTTCTGGATATGTAATGAGAGTGAAGTGTTCGGAATCGCTTGGGCGATTGTGATTACTGGCAATGTTTGCAGGAGTAACTTTTTAGTGTAGCCTTCGGCCTTGTTGAGGTGCCTTGCAGTGGAGTTCGGTGGAGGGGCCTGTGTCAAACATTCTGCTATGCTTGCTCCTACCGTAGCTATTTGGTGTCCAGCATCTTCTCAATTACTTCTGCGAGCCTTTCATACTTCTGGGACAGTGCAATTACGGTTTTAACTAGTGGGACAGAATTACACTTACCACGGAACCAAAATGAGTCAGGCTGCTGCTGATCAGCCTGCGGGTGTGATTTTCCCACATTTCGCATAGAAATAGGTTTGGCAATTTCCGCAGAAATTTCCTGTTTTGACCATCTTAGTGCATGTTCCACAGGCGGCTTTAGGCACCGCGGCTGGGTTAGTAACGCTCATCTTGGCACGGGAACGTATAAGGGTTAGTCATATCCAGGACCCTGGCTTGATTGATCCGGCGTCAAGGTCAGCCCGCCGAGACAGTGGTTGCTTCAATGTCTCACTCTTGCAATCGCGCGTATATAGTGGGGTTCAACCTTGCGCACACAAGCACACGTAGGCGTAGCGTGTATTGATGGGGTTGCGTTACACAGTGTGCCTGAACCGTCAATGGGCCACAGCGGTGTGTGCCAGTTGCCGTACCGTATCTTTTACATCCCATCACATCTGAACAATATGTACGAAGGCAAATCTGGAAACTATAAGTTTGATGACAACATTAATAATATCAGCCACACCAAGACGCCGTTAAACCAAGTGCCAGCCAGCGCGTTCACACATCGTCTCTTGAAGCAACACATGAGCAAAAATGCTCTTCATTGCTTGGGGAGTTCTGCGTTTTGTTAAGCGATACATCCCATTTTTCCTGTATTGGACAAGGAACGATGTTTTTATACTGGTTAAGAAACACAGCTTTACAACCCTCATGGCGTGGTCTGGTGTGTTAGCGAAAAACATTAATACAAAATGTAGTCAGTTGTTCTATTGTCAGTAGAATGGACTTATCGTATGTAACGCAATAGCCATGCTCTACGAGTATTTCCATAGCTTCAATAAGTGAAAAAAGTAAATCCGAGGTATATCCCGAGAGTGAGAGTAGCCTCAAGTAACAGAATGTAATTGGCGGAGTGCGTCATTCAACCGATTTTTATATATGGCTAGCCTGAGTGCATAAACAATCGTTTCGGGGAGAGTGTTCAGTGGTTGACACACGTGAGTGGAAAAAATTACCACGGCATGCCAGACGGCTGTAATCTTTTGTTAATTTTATGGAGTGGTCTCTAAATTTGGTGTTACTGCTGAGTTACAGTAAAGTGCGGCACAAATGGATTGGAATGTATAAATTCAAGTATGCCATAAGCAAATAACCTCGTATTTGGCGATACCGTCCGCTGAATACTCCCAAACGCTTTAACCTCTGCTCGTATGGAAGGTGGCGCATTCCATTGAAGTATTTGGAGGCTCGACGTTGAGATTGGTCAAGTGCAGTAAGGTGCTGCTTCAGCCTTGTCTGCCAGGCTTGAATTGCGTATTCGAGGTGGGGGCGGACATACGCATTAAGCATCTGTCTGCAAATAGAGGTGCCTATTTGTCCGAAATCCCGTCACAACAAGCCGACGTGTTGGTCACCAGTTTTTGATGCCTTTACGGGTTTGCTTGGAACAATCCAAATCATCCTGAACAAGCACGCCAAGGTCGCTTTCGCCGGATGACTGCTGCAGTACTTGCGTTCCTAGACTATAAGAATAGGTACTCTAGTGTCGTTTGGAGAATACTTTGCATTTGTCCATGTTGAACTGTAGCAGATTTCGGGTTGGCCACTCATGTACCATATCCAGGTCACACTGAAGTAATTGCTGATTGGCATACGCCTGAATCCGGCGCCATATCTTGGTATCCTCAGCAAACGGTAGGAAATTTGAAGCCGTTGTCTGTGCGAGATCATTGATGAATGCTAGCAACCATCGTGGCCTTAGAACTGAGCCTTGTGGCACATCAGACTCGAATCGTTTGGGGTCAGATAAGGAACTGGGGACTATGACCATTGATTATCGTTTCAAGAGAAAGCTGGCGATCCAACTCAAGTGTGCGTCACCGATACTGTTATATCGGAGCTTGGAACTAAGAATCCGATGTTCTATACGATCGACTGCCTTCGACAAATCCAAGTAGTTCACATCAACGGCCACTCCAGCGTCGGCTGACATGGTTCAATGGTTAATAACTTCGTTTTGCATCATCGCTGTTGATGAAAGCTGTGCTGCTCGGAAGCAATAAGGTTACAATTTTCTAGACGACACACTAACGCATCGGCAACGATGGATTCAATGACCTTGGACAATAGAAGGAGAAGGGACGTTGGGCGGTAGCTAGAGGACTCAGTCTTGTTTCTGCCTTTGTGTAACGGTTATTAGTCTAAGTTTTCACATCGCTGGAACCTGATTCTTATCTAATTAGTGCTAAAACAACTGGACCAAAGGGTTTTCCAGTCAGCTTGCTACAGCTCCCAGTGTATCTGGGGGAATAATGTCGACTCCTGTGGTTATGTAATTGCCCGAAAACGTCAGCTACTGAATTACAACTGCGGCAGTAAAAGAGATGTATGAGTCTTGGAAGAGGAGAAACAAAAGCTGGAAAGTGGCAGATGGTAATACCCTCTGAAATGTGGAAGCATATTGCGTCCGCAACGCATTTGTTGCTTCCATAGCTGTCCTCGTTGGATAATCGGTTGTCCGGAGCGGATGGAAATGTAGTATTAGGTAACAAAGTGTAGGTGTGTAGGTGAGTCATTCAAACCTCTTTTAAATATGGATAGTGATGGTGCTGTAATGACCGATACTGGAAGAGCATTCCACGGGTGACACAATTGGACGGGAAAAAATCTAGCGGCAATCCAGGCGGCTATACTGCTCTGCCAGTTTTAGTGAGGGGCCTCTCAAGTTGGCATTACTGCTGAGTTGCAGTAGAGAGCGGCACACATGGTGTGGATCGTGCAGAATTAAGTACACTATTATCAAGTCACCTCGTAAACGGCGGTATCGTCCGCTGAATGCCCTTAATTGTTCCAACCTGTCCTCGTGTGGAAGATGGTACATTGCAATAGCGTACTTTGATGCACGACGTTGCGGTTGCTCCAGTGCACTAAGGTCGTGTTTTAGCCCTGGGTGCAAGGGTTGAATTGCATATTCGATATGAGGACGAACATACGCACTAATCATCTGCCGGAAAATAGAGCGATCTATTCGTTTCGCAGGTTTTCGCGGAGTGGCTGGAACAACCCAGATCATCTTAAACCAGTACACCCGAATCACGTTCGGTGGCAGCCCACTGGAGCACATGCATTCCTTAGCCTGTAACAGTGATTGCTCTGGTGTCGTATAGAGAACGCCTTGCAGTTACATTGAATTGCAGTGAAGGTTGGATGGACCCCTGTTTTACCGTGTCTAGATCACTCTGAAGCACTTGCTGATCAGTATCCCCCTGAACATTGCACCAAATCTTAACGTCATTAGGAAAACAGCAGGAAGTTAGATGTAGCTGCCTGTGTGAGATCACTGATAAGTACCAAAAGCAATCGGGACCTAGCACCGAACCTTAAGGCACACTACATTCAACTTGTATGGGGTCAGCGAAGGTGCTCGCAGAATGGTGCTAGCACGAGGCTCGCGACTTCGAACAGCGCTCACCGGACGGCTTTTCTCGCTCTCTTTGACAATCCAATTTGCATCGTACAGTACTTTGAGCAGAGCAGCTTGTACGTATTTATTTTCGTCCAATGCAGTTTCTTATGTGATTTTGCATATGATTATTGTGCATTAGTCTCTCATCCTTATAGTTTACTCTGGTATTTTTATCGTATACTTATGGTTCAATTTCTCATCTTTACTGTCATATATGTTAAGCTACCCGTAATGACGAAGCTAACTCCCTGTAACACTTAGTACAAAATAGTTGGACATAAAGCCAGTGCTGTTACATGCCTTGTGTCCTGTGGATTTCCACATTTCACGTATAGGTTTATCTGGATTATTTTAACCTACTGCATGCAATCCAGCATGATATTGTCCAAATTTTGTGCAGGAAAGGCCAAACCGCTGTGTAGTGACAAATAGCCGAGAAGCCGTGCGAGCCTACAAGAAGGGCAAAGCGTTCAACAGGGAGGAGCTCCTTGGCTTTATCCACGCAAGCGGAAACTCAGCCACCTCCATGTTCGAACGAGCCCACCTACTCGACGGCTGCAGACGCTCCAGTTCGATGTCCACCCGTTACCAGCGATTCGCCTGGCGTGTGTATGTTGCCTTTTACGGACAATAACTTGCCGATGTACGATAAGGCAGGCAATGAAGGCCAATGAGTGATGCAGCGAAGCAAAATGGAGAAGACAAATGCCAACAATTTGCAGCTTTGTAACCTTAGGATATTTCACGCGCCTGCGTCGACGGATGCTAGAGTTCAGGCTCGTTATGACCACGATTTGGATTTTCTGCGCAGCCTAACTAATAAGCTTCTTGACGTGAATGAAGACGAGTTGCGAGTGAAGCAAATTAATCGTGTTAGAAAGTGAGAGGAGGAAAACTCCCGCACTCTGCGCGGCACATTTATTGATACAACAAGTCCGAGGCTGATGCTATCACGCCTCGGTAGGCTAAGTGATCTAAAGACCCATATTCCTTCCTTTTTGGATCTGTTGAACAGAGAAACACTGAAGTCCACTATCGTGGATTTGAAGCGGCGGACTGATAGTGGAGAAAGCGATCTCCACATTGTAATTTTTCGGGCATTTCCCCGGGTCGGCTGAACCCGAATCAACAATCGATGCCGCTTCGTGCGCCTCCGCCGGCTCCTACAACCACCTGCACGTAACCTTCACAAAGCTTTGTAGTTTACTGAACAAACGTGATCATGCCTGCGCAGGCGTGCCTCGCTTAGTCGAGAATACACAATTTATTTATTTATTTATTTATGTATATCACTTCGTTGCCTCTCATCGATCAGAAGTACTACGATTGGCCGAAACCTGGTTAACTAAGGAGGTCACTACCCGAAGTCCGGATCAGAGACTACTCGTGCTTTCGGTGTGACAGACTATCAAAGGATCGTAGCAACTGCTGTTAAACATTCGGTTCTCGCTGTGCGGGACACGTACACACTTACCACAGCAAAGATGGCCTGTGCGAGCAGCTAGGCTGCTCGCTCCGCCAGAGATAGGGTGAACTGTTTGTGGGTGCGGCTTATCGCAGCGCGCGAAGTCCATGCCTGGATTGGTTGTCTGGTGCCAGAAATTACATGAGTCGAACTCGTTTCCTGCTTATGGGTGGTTTCATCTTCCCTTGAATACGGTGGCCTGAGGTTCAACTTCCCCAAGGCGATGTAAAATCGAGGCGGTGTTTGCGGAGATGGTATTTAAAACTGGAGCAACACAACATGTCTGCCAACCACCGCGCGTTAACCCGCATTCCGCTCCATCGTGCTTGGACCTACTACTAACGAATTGCAAGCAACGTGCACATGGAATTCAGGTCCTGGAGCTCATGGCAGCTAGTGACCACTCGATGGTGTTTACCAGCTTAGAGCTGCCGCTGCCCTACCCTCGTGCACCGCTGCCGTTCTACAATTATTGGAAGACCGACTTTAATGGTTTAAGTCAAGACGTCATATAGTGGAATGGTCGCTACCGCAAGATCCATTTGCTGTAGCCTTTCGTTCTGTTATAAAAGTGGGTGTGCAATCGTTGTGCACCCCTTCTGTGAGCGTCCAGTTTTAGTAAGCTGGATCAATGAAGCCAAATTGGTTCGACAGAGAGTATGGTCAATTGGCTTGACAGTGACGCGTATGGTGGAATAAATTCCTTGTGTCTAGCTCTGCCGATGATTATGACGCGTACAAACGGCAGCGGAATCTACGCAACGACGCAAAAGCGCGAAAATTTCGGCAATTCATAGAGAAGCCTGCAACCTCAGAGAAGACGGCCCCCTAGAAGGGTTTTGCTTACGTGCAGCGGCGCCTGAGGTCCGAAAGTGATGTAGCTGTGCTAGAGAGCATGGCGGACAGCCTCAGACCTCCAGCACTCAGCGGGATTCCGCATTGGCGGAGCACTTCGCTTCCATATTTACAACTGGGTATGTGCCTATGCCCAGCCCGACGTGTGCAACCCCTACTGAACTCGAGGGCCTTGATTGTGGCATAGAAGATGTCCGCAGTGTACTCGCCAGTCTTGACAGCACGAAACCTGCCGGAAGCGATAGACTTCGCCTGCTAATTTTGTAATCCCTATCGGCTGTGACGGATCTATTCAATAGGTCGTTGTCCGAGGGAGCATTGCAGAGCGACTGGAAATGCTCAGTAGTGAAGCTGATTCCAAAAGGCGGTGACCCACGCAATATGGGTAATTACCGGCCGATTTGTCTCACCTCTGTTTTGGCGAAAGTGCTCAAGAAGGTTGTGAAAAATGGTCTCTGCAGCTGCTGGAGTCGAAGGATCTAACGCCGGCACAGCACGACTTTATGAAGTGCCGTTCGTGTATTACCAACCTGCTGTTGACGCGACAGGAATGGTTGCAAGTGTTGATTTGGGGAAAGTCAATGGATGTTATCTACACTTTTTCAGTAAAGCTTTCGATAAAGTGAACCGTGAGGACCTGCTCCACAAGCTAAGGTTGTGTGGTGTTGGTGGCGCACTGCATCGGTGGATCAGTGCGTTCCTTATTGGGAGAAGATGTCGGGTTCAGGTGGATGTCCACCTAACGGCATGGCACCAGACCACTAGCGGCGTACCCTAAGGCACAGTACTGGGGCCCATTTTATTCTTGATCCACATCAATGACGTAACTCAGCTTCTTCGGTCACCCTGCGTATTATTTGCGGACCATCTGAAGAGTTGGAGGATTATTGATTTTCCCAATGACTGTGACTTCCTTCAGCAGGACCTCGACCGCCTATCCCGGTCGTCTGCAGAACTTGGCCTACCAGTCAACCCAGGCTAGCTCGTTTATGAGCCTTGGGTGAGGTGGTAATACGCGCGCACACCCTGGCTGGCCACGCGCTGCATTCTACCAGTTTCGTAAAGGACCTATTCGTATTCTCATGCTGTGATCTGAAATCTGTCGACAACACGAACAGACTGTACGCAAACGGACTACGCTTGCTTAGGGTATTTCGATGCAGCTTATACACTTTGTCTAAAAAGATCACCACCCGCCTGTTCTCTTCCATAATATGACCGGGGCTGGAGTACAGCTCACCCGGCTATTGTCCGATCACAATATGTGAGGCGCAGAGACTAGAACGGGTCTAGCATGTAGCTATCTGGCTCATCCTCAGTTTATGGGGCATGTCTTACTAGGATCAATATAGGAGACTAGGGCTTTATATCCTGTGATATCGTCGGTTTCAAGTTGATCTCATTCTGACGCACCGGATATTGCACCTGGGCCACTTCCCTATGTTGAAGCCGCTGCTGCACGTTGGCGTACCAAGCAGCACACGCGGACACCGGTAGCAACTATTATGAGCTGATTTAAAGCACATCGCTCACCCTCTGTGCTGCGAATGCCGAGTGGTGAAATATTGTCACAATGTGCCTGAGACAATAGTCGAGGCGAAATTGGTGTCGGAATTTAAGAGCTTCCTTGACGCCCACTTTGCGGATTAGATAAAGGAAGTATATTGCACCCGGATAAAATGTAGTGCAGCTGCAATACGATACCACTGCGCAGGAATCTGCGACGCCATTCCGCGCATGCGCCCGATCCACGTACGATGGAGGAACGCAGATTTTTATCTTTTTGTTGTCTATTCTCAACATTCAATATTCAGTATTCTGGCCAACAATTGCCGCTGAAGTAGATAGTTGACGATTCAGCTTAGAAGGGCGTCCCTGATCCCGTAACGCTGTAGCTTGGAAAGGAGCATCCGACGAGCTAGACAGTTGAATGCCTTCGAGAAATCCAGATAGATCACATCAACATCCCTTCCAGCGTCAGCTGACCGAGTCCAGCTACTCCGTGTCATTAGCACAGTTGATTTCGTCGGAAGCCAGGATACTACGAAATATTAATGTCAGAGTTTTTCAAATGGCCGATTATCGCATTGGATATGACGAATTCAATCACCTTGTACAGTATAGGGTGAAGGGAAACTGGGCGGCAGTTAGAAGCCCTGGTCCTACTTTCAATTATGTGAATGTGTGTTATTATTCCAAGCGTCCACATGGTAGGACCTTTGTTCTGTCCAAACAGCGCTGGATTTATTGAGCCAATAGCTCTGCCAGTTGACTTACTGCTGCTCCCAGTTCTTCTAGGCGAATAGTATTGACATCCGGGGATTGGTACCTACGTAGATTGGTCAGCTTCTGCAAGACAGCTTTGGTGATAAAGGAGATGTGAGGGAGTCCCGTCGGCGGGGCGATAAAAGCTGGAAGGTCTGCTGATGGTTGTAACCACTGGAAGGTGGGAGCATATGGCATCCGCTGCGAGGTTGTTGTTTCCGGAGCCTTTCTTGTTGGGCTATCGGCTGTCGTGAGTAAAGAAACTCCTTGATTCACCTTCCGTAGACGATTGACGTGCTTATACAGCAGTTTGTGATTGGAGCTGAAAGTTTTCGCCATGTTCCGCTGATGCGCGGCTTTGTCCTGTCTGAGCGGTTGAGTGCAATGATTCTGTTGGGCTACTTAGTTGTGCCAGCCGTTTGGATATGTTTACGAACTCGAGCCAGGCGACTTCTGGGGGATCTTCAGCGAGAGATAACCAGGTAGTGGCGCTGACGGAGTGGGCTAAGCGATCGTACCATGTGATGTTTTGCGTCGTCTCATGATTCGCATCTCAGTATTCTGCATGGCAGAAGTAGTTGAAACTAATCGCTGCATGATCATCTCAACCCACCGGCAGTCTACAACCAACGCATCAATCATATGCTCTTCCTTGGTAAGCACAAGATCAAACACAGATGGCCTATTACCTTTTCTGAACCTAGTGGGCGAAGTGACATGAGTATAAAGCGGAGCATTGTTTACAGGCTCATGCAGATCTGCTTTAAACTGTTCTCCGCACGTGGTGTGGGTTTCTAAACAAGGCACATTGAGATCACCCATGCTCAAGATGTGCGTGTGTCTTCCTTTTAGAGTTCATCGTAGGGCAGTCGTAAGTTGGCTTTCCGTTTCAGATGTCGAGTTAGTGGGACGGTACGTCAAGGCTATACAGCTAGTGTCACTGTCTCCTAACAGCAGGCGGTAACAAATCGAAGCACAAATCAGCGAATCTAAATCCTCCATGAATTTGCACTGTAAGTCGCATCGGTAATACAGAATTATGCCTCCTCCGTTTGTCAGTCTGTTGTTCCGATTGAGGAATATGCCAGGTAGCGAAACTTCAGCGTCTGTCATTTCAGTGTGTAACGACCTCTCCGTGATGCCGATGATATCATATTTGTTAAAAACTTGGCGATTTTTCAATTCGTAAAGCTTATTGTAGAGGTCCTGAGCATCCAGGTACAAGCAAAATAGTTCAACAGTCTCTAATAGACCACAAAGTGCCAAGGAATTTAGGTGCGTGGGAGTGCCGACCGATGTGCGGTCGGCCGTTATTGGTTTTGTTGATGAGATACTGCTACTACTTCCGTACCTTGCTCTGGCAAAGGCGCGTCCCAACTCTCATCTAAATCTACGTCAGTATAGGGTAAAGGTGCAATGATCGCCGGTACGACTTCTTATTCAGATGATTTCGTAACTGGATCTTTCGAAGCATCTGCAGTACTTAACCGAGGTTCCAATGGAAAGCATTTTCGATTTTTGCGCCAAATATGTAACACATCCGTCGCTGCTTGCTCCCACTGAACCACGAGTTTTAGGATTCTCAGGCCGCATCCTCTGCAGTTCAACGAGAGTGGTAACCTTTTGAACGATCGCGTCACAACCTTATCCATGGAAATAGTTTCGCGGATGAATCATCATTGTTCTAAATCGTGATGTTCGGCCTACTGCTTATCATATGAACGACGCTCTGGCGCACCATGGATGAAGATAGTGACTAAGCGATCAGGCCTGCTGTGTCCTTCTTCGGACCCTCTTCGACTGTCACATGTTCCAGGGAACATCAGGATTGATATGTATCCCACACGATCCATGTTGCAGCACGTTTACGGAAAGCAGAACGTTTTCCACATCATTTGATAATTCTAGTGTTACTCTAACAAGTCTGGACTCGCCAAAGTGCGCAGAGTTCGGGTGATGAGTTTTTGTAATGAGTTTGTGGATTTGGCTTTTACTTTCATCAGAAAGCGCAATGAATCCCATTGGTTTAGGCCGTCGGACAAGTTGACTTCCAATGTGATATCTTCTGACCTGGTCATATTCGAGCACACAACAGTCCGTGCACTATTGTTAGATCCATTTTTATTGAGCTGTAAGATTGAGGGTCGTTTTCCTGAGTTGCTACCAAGTGATGATTACTTATTGTTTGTCTCTATATTCACTCACGCATCACCAAACTGCTCGTGACGAGACATGAAGGCGTACAGGCAGTGAATCATCGGAAGTCTGTCGACATGCTCTAAATCGATTTCAGCAAACCGTTCAACAAGGTGAACCATGAGGTCTTCCTTCTAAAGCTGAGTGTGTGATGTTGGTAGATCACTGCACTAGTGGAATCAGGACTTTCTCTTTGGGCGAAATTGGAGTGTACAGTTTCATAGCCACTTGACTGATTGGTATCTTTCGACCAGTGGCGTACCCCAAGCTACGGCGCTAGTGCCCACATTGTTCCTGATTTATAGCAACGACCTACCTCGGCTTCTTCAGTCGACGTTTACCCTGTATGCAGACGACCTGAAAATATGGTAAGCGATAAGCCCACCGGACGACTGCGGCTTGCTACAACAAGAAATAAACCATCTATCAGTATGCTCTGCAAAAGTTCACCTCCCGACAAAAGCATCCAAATTGGTATTTATGAGCCTGGAGAAGGCTAGTGAAGGCCGAACTTACACTCTGGACGTCCAAATGCCACACCCCACACCTTCTGTGAAGCACCTTGGAGTTCTGTCACGTTGAGTTTTGAAGTCCGTTGACAACACGAACATGGTAGATCGTAACAGACTGCGCATGCTCTGGGCACTTAAACGTAGTTTCTACAAATGGTCTGAAGAGGCTGGTACTTGCCTCTTCTGCTCCATTATCAGACCATTGTTCGAATGCGGATCACCCGCCTATTACTCGACCACCCGCGGCGAGTCGCAGAAGATTGCACTTGTTCAACATGTCGCTACTAGTTTCATTCTCAGTTTGCGAGGCTTACCGTAGGAGAAGGGATGCGAGAGACTGGGACTGTTCACCCTGGCATACCATGCGTTACGTGTCCACCTCGTCATGACATACCGGATTCTAGATGTGGAAACTTCGAATGCTAAAGCCACTACTTCACTGGAGAGTCTTGCAGCACACTCGGATAACAATACAAGCTTGTGGTTCCAAGTATGAAGCAAGATCCCCATCCTCTGTGCTTGGAACAGAGAGTGGTAAATTACCGGAATGGTTTGCCGGAACATATAGTGGAAACGAACTCAGTGCAGTTATTCAAACAATTAATGGATGTGCATTCCTCAAATAGTAGATTCCGTGAACGATTACCCACAAGCATGGCGCAATTTTGAGACCTTCTCTACTGTGAGTTAAACGCTTTTTTATGGATATATGGTGAGAACGTGAAAATCGATCAGCGTATTGACGTCATAGTTTGCGTTGTTAACCTTTTTGATCATAGTTCAATTGAGTTGTACAGATACAAATTTCTACTTGCACCCACAATACAGCATTAACCATTTACCCAACTCTTCTGAAACTTTCATTTTTCAACCTGCTTCAACGACTAATGGCGGACCATAACTAAGCATTGCGGTTAGTAAATGTAGAGATTTGTAGCTCATGTTTCTACGAAAGCATACACGCGGTCCGTAAGATACTTCGTCAGTTATACATTATCATTCCAACGGATCGATAACAGTGTTCCAGGCCATGGCTGGTTTGCGCCTGGCAAGCGTTCACCCTAGAAAAGCTACAAATGTCCGTTTATCAACACTGCGACGTGGCGGATGTAACTTGCCACCGAATAAAGTCACTGCCCACAAACACGCACTCGCAGGTTAACCAGAGCGACCTTCCTTATCATTTCAATATTTTTTGGATATGTACACAAAAAATACACTTCCCTGTTGCTACCTACCGTCACCAGTCTATATGTTACGCTTTTACACACAACCAAGTATTTCGGCACCTCATTAAGGGTTCCGTTCCTTACCAGTGCACCCGCCATTTTAGTAACTACTGGATATTGTGTGCGCTTTTCATCTAAAGCAAATTGCCTATGACGAAAAATCGCTTATAAACGTTTGATTGAGCGCGATTTGGTGTGCCTCGAAGTAATCGAGAATAAATTATTCATTTATTCAGTAGGCAAGTTTGCTGTGGTTGTAACAGAAGGAACTGAAATAATGGTCTCTCAGGTAAACTATGCAGCAATCGCGGCATATGTGACTGATATTCTAGGGGACTTGGCTCGACAATATACCCCTGAGCTGCAGATGATCTGGGTTGCTGTTCGGCTACCTAGTCCTTTACAAATACAGTGGTCATTAATACTGGCGGGATTTGATTAGGCATACGTTTTGATTGGCGCCTGATTCTAGTGGTCACGGGCAATGTTTGCCTCTCGGAGTTACGGTCAATTTTCACCTGGTGTTCCGTCAAAAATGTGGAAGACAACGGCGATCGGGACCTGTCTGTTCGAGGTCCAGGGGCAACAAATTGTGCACCATACATTTGGTTAACTGACTCTACCTTCAACTGGTTCAGCCTTTCTTCCAAATAGATGAGCTTAATGCTCATTAGCTGCTCGGATTCTGCTACCAACTGGTTGCACTTCTGGACTAGAACAAGCGGACAATTGACAAACGGGATGGTCGAAAAGGTAATACAGCAACAAAGGATATATTTAGAACTATTCAGCCCTCACACGTGCTGTTGAGATAAGCTAACATGCTTCGGATGATATCCCTTGGAACAATGCGCGTAATCCAAGCCCAGGTTGAGCAATCGCCTACACACTCCTGACGCGCGAGCACCCTTAGCACTGAGCCCTTTTGGCAGTGCACTTACTCGATATTTGCCCTACAGTCTGATGTCGTTACCTGGACCAGCATGATGACTGATGCGTTTCCGACTTCCGTGGCGGTATGCGTGGTCAGGCGAAGATTGAAATTGTAAAGTTTATGTGATCGGTCGGTACAGCTGATTCGGGTGCGTGTCGGTCCCATGGGTATGCAGTTGCACTAGTTGAGAAGGCCGCAAACAAATCCAAGTTGGCGGACTCAGACAGCAGTTGTGCCAACCAACGAGATCTCCGAAAGTAGCCAGAGAATACCCACCGAATTAGTACATATTTAAAAACACACCAAACGAAGCATATTGGTGGCATATTGGTGGAGAAAACAAGTAGAAGATAGTACTCCAGAGGTAAACGTAGAATCCAGCGCATAGTACTTCAAAAGTACGCGGCATCTGCAGGTACAGTCTTCCAGCTAGCAAGAGGTAACAAAGGGTTCATGGTACATGAGCGATTTCGGAAGAAACCGTGTTGTGCCGTTACGATGATTTTGCATCTTTTGAAGTATCCCAGGAGGGCCTCTACGAAAGCGGACTCCATGACCTTAGAAATTTCTTGGAGAAGACTTATCTGGCGGTAGTCTGCTGGTTCAGAGCCGTTGCCCCTTGT
Source organism: Dicrocoelium dendriticum (assembly GCA_944474145.2). Classification (NCBI taxonomy): domain Eukaryota; kingdom Metazoa; phylum Platyhelminthes; class Trematoda; order Plagiorchiida; family Dicrocoeliidae; genus Dicrocoelium; species Dicrocoelium dendriticum. The sequence goes on along the minus strand of OX104062.1, from coordinate 60,971,401 downwards.
AAATAGGAGTGACTACTCGGTGCTTCCACATGCCTGGGACCTGAAAGTTGTCTAGACAACGTTGGAAAAACCGGAGCAATGGTTTGACTACGGTGCATGCTTTCACTTCCCATATCCTTGGGTGCAAACTGTCCACAACAGAAGAACTGTGCACACGCCTTGACGTCAGTCGATTCAGTTCGTCCGCGGCAGTAAATGAGAGGTGACTAAGTACTGGTTGTGACATAATGGGTGTAAGAATTGTACGGGATCTCAGTGAATTCTAGCAATTACAACTGATTTGTTGTCTAAGAGCGTGGGCCGCTTCTTATGCAGTTTGCGCTTGCCCGTGTGCACTGTTCGGGGCGGGGATAACGCTCTGTATTTTGCGGAAGTTGTTAACATGCCTGTAAAGTAGCCTGGGGTCGGAGCAGGGTCGCTCCGTTAGCTCCTGCTTATATTTCAATGTATCCACATGCATCAGGCTGACACCACGTTTCCGCTCGGTTATATAAGTCTTCCAGTTCGCGGCGTTCGTATTGCTTTTGTAATCTTGCCAAAGTGAATCGCTCAAAGACATACGTATCCGCGTCTAACCCCTTAGAAAGGGCTTTACATATCTGGTGCTGCATTTCTTAGTCTTCCATGTAATTTTTACCAGCTTGCTTAAGTGGTTGACGAATTTCGATTAAGTGACCATTCAGTAGCCTTGATGAAGAAAGCTAGTATGTTAGTGTGAGTTACTAATGAAATTTCTTCGTTGTCTCCCTTGGAGTGCTCAGCATAACAGACGTATTGGAAAGCACTGTCACATGATAGCTGCGTCTCGATGGGTCGCTCATTATTATGAATTCAATAATATGTTCCTTACTGGTAAACAAAAGGTTAAGGTGACCATTTTGTTCCATGTTCTGAATCTTGTAGGCAATATGATTATAAAGCGGTAGGCCAACGCCTAGCTCTTGCAGCTCGGCTTTAAATTGCTCACTATGGGTGGCTGGAACCCCAACAGCATGCAAGTTGAAGTGACTGACAAGGTGAACGGGACTGTATGGCTGTGCACGAACGGTCTTTATAGAATTAGCTAAACGGTTGTCCATTTCTACAGTTATGAAATAAACTAAAAGAAACGGTTTATTCCTCGACGGTACGAAGCACCGTCAAACCAAGTGGCCTGGTCAATCAAACAAGGTCGAATAAAATGTTGTATTTTGCATGTTTTGTACAAATGCTCCCAAATGGCTTTTTGAAGTGCTTGGTAGTTTGAAGGTATCAGAGAGATTAAGAAACTGGGAAAAACAGAAGCAGCTTTAGCAACAACTTTAAGTAATTTAATATGGCCATCCATGGAACCGTCCCCAGGGAAACTGCTTCAATGTAGGGTATTCTCACTAAGGGTTTCTACGCACTTCTATCCTCCAACTGGCTGCGGGACGGTATGTGATGGCCGGCAAACATGTGTCAACACGGCTGAGTTGCAAGCGACACCAAAGCGTGTCAACAGCTTGAGTCTCTGGATTAGTAATGAGTTCGAAATGTAGGTCAATGCGGTGGTACCAAAGGACGCCGCCTCCTCTACTTGGTTCATCATTTCGTAGTATGGACATGCATGGTAAGCGATCTCGGCATCAGTGATTTCGTTGTTAAGCGAGATTTCGGTTATCATGATTATGTCCTAAGGCTTCAACGTTTGACAACAATGGATCTCAGTGAATTTGCTGAGGAGACGCTGTACACTAGTGTAAAAACTGGATAGTGTTCGTACACCAGAAGCGTGTTTGGTGGTGTGGGTGTTAGGTCAGGTTTTAGGCCGACTTTTGTGAGGTCGGCAAATAGTCCTTTTTGGGTTTACTACTGAGGTTGGAATGTGAGTCGCTTCAAGACGGATGATGGGAAGCTCACTTGGTGGATTTCCGGTTATAGTATTCATTGGGCAATGTCTTATTCCTGTGGGAGCCTGTCGTGGAGCGCTGCTGGATGACTTAAATGCAAGGTTTGATGAGGTAGTTCATAAGCCTCGGTGATTTCGCTCTGCCTTGGTCGACTCGGGTTTGTTGTTAAAGGCCATCAAGCGGATCTCCGATGGAAGCTTGTTACGACACTTGCGCCACATCTTGAGTGTTTCTTCCGCCATGCTTTTGGACTGAAGCACAACTCAACGCTTTGATGCCACGTCCTTCGTTGTTTGATGACGATGGCAACTTTGAGATCGGGTTGGCTATCACATTGTGCAGTGAGAGCACTTCCCGGATGTAATGCCACTCCTTCCAGTCCTGAGATGTGGCTTCGGGTACATCTGAGGTCTGAAGCTTCGAGACATCATGAATGAATACCGATGTAGTCTAAAATATAATGCGCTGCTACACACGGCAGTACCGTCTAGGTCTAACTATTAAAGATGATCGCCAGCAGTTTGAAATAGTACTTTGTAATACAGGTAAACAATATTGCCAAAAAATTAATGTCGATGGCGGTCAGTGGGCCCTGAGCGACCAGGGAACATTATGTGGTGATTCATATTCGAAGTTCACGAAATGAACTGGTAATATAGGCAATGTGTCACAGTTGTAACACGTAGTTATGTTTGCTGTAGAAAATAATAAGAATTATATTTTCCTCAAATTCACCCGACTTATATTTGCGTCCTGATTTAAATAGTCCAAAGTGGATAATGTTGAAAAAAACATGGAGGTAGAAATACAATAACAAGACAGAGGTTGCGATATGTCAACAGTTCGATTGTTCGCCTCAGTCGCAAACACAAGACGATCAGAAACATACAAGGGATTATATACATGGGGAAAAAAGCACCACCAATCAAAATGTCACAGTCAAGACCATGGCTACCGAATGGATTGCCTCAAGAGTTTCTGTGCACATAGCACAGGTTGATAAGCCTTAATTAACAACGCCTCACTACTTGCTAGCATTATCGAGTTTTTGTTACGTAACAACACTTTGAACGCTGTCTCGGGGTTCATGTGATGACGGGTTGTCACGAGGTGCTTGGTGATAGACGATGCCGGGCTCCGATTGATCCTCAGATTCGTCCCATGTTGTTGCGTAATCACTTGTCCCAACCACTTTGACAAGTGTTCAGCTACCCTCTGAGCTAACTGACGGTTTGTTCTGCCTATGTAAAAGTCACCGCAACCGCAGGTGAACAGATAAACAACGTGAGAGGCCGAACTACCCGACGAGATGCTCTGACGGTTATGAAGAACAAGTGCTCGCGTGGTATGCCTGAGTCGCAACTGGGCTGTCGTGTAGGTTCGCGTTAAAGCGGACCGGAGCTTGCGTCCGATATCATTTGCCACATGGTCCCCCTTGAACGGCAAGAACAAATAAACATTCTTTTTCTCAGCCGTCAACACCGGTGTTTTCACGCTTGGAGGTCTGCTGTGTACCTGAATAAACTTCTCAGGATATCCATTGGAAATTAAGGTATTGCGTAGAAATGCTTCTTCGGCTTGTAACGTTTCGGGGCTACAAATACGCCTAGCCCGGTAGAAGAGAGTTCTCACTAACCCGCGTTTGTACGCGATCGGGGCGAAGCTTGAAAAATGAAGGTACTGTCCATTCCAAGTCGATTTGCGGTGAACAGTGCGCTGCAACGTACCTTCAGCCTGTCTCCTAATGAGTATATCCAAAAACGCCAGGCAGTGGTGTTTTTCCACTTCATGGGATACAGACAGATTAGGGTGAATCGAATTTAGGATGGTCAGCAGCCGATTAAAATGTTCTCCGCTGGTGAAGACTAAAATGTCATCCACACATCATCGATACAATTTCGCTTCATCAATGCTCTCAGCAACTCGTCTTTCTATCAGGCCGAGGAAGATGTCGGCTAAAACTGGTCCCAGCGGGCTGCCCATAGCGACCCCGTCGATCTGTTTGTATGCGGTCCCCTCAAATTCAAACCGTATGTTTTCGGTGCACAATGGAATCATATCCTTTAAACACTCCACTGGCAGGCCAACGGAGATATTTTGACTCAGGATAAAATCACATAAATTATCAACCGTCTCACGTAAAGGCATGTTTGTGAATAAGTAGTCCACATCTATTGAGTACATAAGCTCTGCACTAAGTGAAAATTGTTCCAGTGTCTCAACCAGTTCAAAGGAGTCCTTCAGGCAATACGTAGCGAGGAGTTTACGCACCGGATCTCATAGTCTGGCCAGCCACCGCGCGACATTGTGATAAGGTGAATTGTTCATGCACATAATCGGATGTAGCGGAAATCCTGCTTTGTGTATCTTGGGAGTGCCTCGCATTCTAGGTGTCTGTGTCCAGGTCGGTTTTAAGTGCATGTACTGTCACTCATTGATGTAACCATGTAGCAGGAGAATCTGGAGCTTCCTTGCCACCTGCTTCTCCACTAGGATGTTGTTTTCCAGTGTATTATCTAGCTGGAACTTCCGAGTGTCTCCCAGAATGGACTCCATCTTTGAAATGTAGTCAGGCCTGTTCATTACTACAATACCCGATCCCTTATCCGGCTGCAGGAATATTACGTGCTTCATTTGTTTCAACTCTTTGATCGTCTTAAGGTGTTCAGGTTGCAGACGGCGCCTCTGACTTATCGGCGTACACAGAAACTGGTTCGCAATGTCTACCAATTTCGTTGTTATTTAAGGCTTATCAACCTGTGCTATGTGCACAGAAACTCTTGAAGCAATCCATTCGGTTGCCGTGGTCTTGACTGTGACATTTTGATTGGTGGTGCATTTTTTCCCATGTTTATAATCCCTTGTATGTTTCTGATCGTCTTGTGTTTGCGACTGAGGCGAACAATCGAAATGTTGACATATCGCAACCTCCGTCTTCTCTCTGCCTTAACGAAATTGCTGAAGGGGACCCACTGTTTTACAATAACAAGAGCCAAAAGAGCTACAAGATTTTCAAGGTAAACATGGTGGTATAGGTAACAATTTCCGGTGAAGTAATACTTCAAACATGGAACCGTCTCATTGGGACCCGCTTCCATGCGGGGTAATTCTTCGAGAGATTACACACGCGTTTCCATATTTCAGCTAGTTATGTGCTGAGGTGTAGTAAAAGCAGGAAAGCCGTCACCGCTTTTAATTTTATTCGCGCTATTTTCTCATAAGCTGGTCACTCAAGCCAATCACCTGGTTCTCCATAATACATAGTTTTTTGAGTCCACACGCTTTTATGTACACCCGTGGGTTTTTAACTATCCATCTTGCCCGGATAAAGCTTTGGCTTAGAAGACTAAAGATTAGCTAAGGAGATCGGCCCAGTCGTGACAAACGAGGAAAAAACGAAATGATATGAAATAAAAAAGCGAATATTTATATTTCATACTGATCTACTTGGTATCTCGTTTAGATTGGCGGGCGTTTCAACTTCAGTTTTTATGCTGATATGCTTTTTATCCTGTGTTATTCAGTCGATAACTAATGTACAAGAGCAAAATAAAAACTAAGCTTTATTAGTGCAGTTCGTCCCGTTGCGCCAGCATACCTGAAGTTGTGTCAACTAACCCTAATCTTCAGGTGAATACTTCATGCCAAACTTACTTTTGCTTGCGATAACTGCGTTCGCTATTTTTCAGATTCACATCCAATAGTGCTCTTGCAAAAAACGGTGACAGGCATATGTAAGGAGAAATCTCATTGCTTTGGAGATTTTTCAAAGCCGGACAATCAAGAATGACAGTCTTGTACCATTTGTTTACTGGTCAAAGTCGAAGGATGCAACAGGGGCATTCGGCGGATGGCACCAGCGAATGCTTGCAGACCTTATGGCGTATCGGATTTTGAGGGACCTTAAACACGCATGCGCTATCTGCTGGAGCTTAATCGCAATCTTAATCTGAGAAGTCGCCAACTCAAGCTGACAGAACATTACAGTCGCTTGAGACTCGTCATTAGCGCGTACTCGTTACATCCTGTCGGATTCGAACCCAACGGTGTGGGCAGCGATCCGCCATGATTGCTATCTGGTTGTAATATAGCACGGCTTATCCTCCGACAGCGCGATGAAGTTGCAATGGGTTCTCCGCTAGGACCATTCCTCGCTGATGTTTTTATGGGTATGTTGGAACAGGGTAAGTTGAAAGCGGTCATCAGTAACCTCACGCTATATCACCGTTACGTAGAAGACATCTTTGTCCTACTTGACACCTCCGGTAACATCAAGAAGCTCACCGGCGTATTTAACCAGGCTCACAAGGCTATACAATTCACCTACGAGGTAGAAGAAAACGGCGCTTTCCATTTTCTCGATGTAGCTCTACAAAGACTTGAAGATGGTGCAATAAAACGTAGCGTTTAACAAAAGTGCACTTGAAATGGACACTACACAAACTTTCATAGATTTGTTCCGCTTCGGATTAAGAGAAACTTGGTCCTCAGTCTCCTGAACCGGGCCGAAAGAATCTGCTCGAAGGATACACTTTTCGAAGAGTTGCAACTAATACGAGCGACACTAAAAGAGAATGGCTACCCAGAGAATTTTATTGATGCGAATATGGGGAGAAACAGGGAAGCACCTATGGTCCTGACGGCGGAACGGAAACCTATTTTCCTACAACTGCCTTACAAAGGGGAAATAATATCCGAGAATCTATCCCGCCGTCTCACGTCCACACTCAGGAATACCTTCCCAGCGGCGAGGTTGCAAATCCAGTTCACCAGCAGCCCAATGGTGAGACTAAACCTCAAGGATAAGCTGCCTGTCCACACCAAATCAATGTGTGTATACTCATTTACTTGTTCCTGTGGAGCAGGATACGTTGGTCGTACGACAAGACGCTTATCCGAAAGGGTGAAGGAACACCATCCGGCCTGGCTCGGAATTGGAGGCCGGAAGGTCACCAGCTCTGCCATCGCCACGCACCTTGCGGATACGGCTCACGCCACCGAGTCGGCTGACTAGTTCAAAGTAATCTATCAGGCCCCGGAAAATCGATCAAGGTATTTCCGTAAGCGGATATTAGACGCCGCAGAAGCCATTGCCATTCGGCTGTACGAACCAGCACTGTGCACGCAGAAACGATTCACACACTCGTTGAGCCTACCTTGGCCAGGACGGACTGCAGTTGACCTGTACGCACGTACGACTACAACTGTAACCTAACCGAAGGTGTGTCACAGCGCACTAAGATCAATTTGGTTGACTAACGACCCGTTGGGTCTGTATACAAAAAGTTTGCATTTCCTGTAATTGTACAAGCCTGATGAAGAATCACTGAAAACATATGTTCGCTTACACAGACTTCTTATCCTCCACTGTCAAGCATGTTATGAACATGCAGTGGGCAGCGCTATCCCCCAGTATCCGGCGGGTATGTGCTACTGACAAGTCCCAATAGGACGAAATGACCGTCTAGCTCTTCTCTGGATGTATGCTGGCTGTCTGGCTGAATGTATCTGAGATGGATCTTTACCAAAACAACAAAACCACCTACTACTCACTAAAAGTCGATATTTATGTGTCCGTTTATTTATTAATGGCCTCACACGTATGATCCTTTAATAAGACTCTATTCTGCCTCGCTTTAGACCCAATGATAAGAAGTCAGTTGACTCAAAGGAGTCAAGTGTTGAAACGGTGTCAAAAGCTGGAGTGTCGACTCCCTGTACCTATACAAATACCCCCAAATACAAGTTGATACGGTGTTGGCTTACATCCGGTTTAACGTCATCGGCACACGACCAGGTGGACCGTAACATTTCGGACAGAACCTTTTGTTGGACTACCTCGCACGGAAGCAGATCCCAAAAAGACGGTACCACAGATGGTTCTATTAGTTTAATCTACCTTTCACACATATTTCTACATATCGTGTTCACTCTAAATTGGACGTTTTGCAGAATAACTCTGGACATTTTACAAACTATGTAGATGTTTGGCATGCCAGTTTGGATGTATTGTAAAACAAAAAGGCACCTTATGCAGAGTACTTTGGACACATTGGATTTCAAGCAGGAAATCAGCAATTCAGTTGCAAGAAATGAGGAGTAAGGTGACTAGACGACATTCAGACACATCGCCGTCATGCTAAGGATACCGAAGTGTGTAACCAGCGGATGTCATTGCAAACTCTCCTCTTAATCGTGAAACTCGATCGCCTCGAGCAAAGGCGGTTACTGAGTATCCCCCTATCTGCCTCATCTATACTATCGTGGTTTATGTGCTTTTGACTAAACACATGGACCTATGGAGCTACCTGTCTATTGGAGAGTCAGACTACTCAATCGCGTAGTCTATCGTGACTTAAACGAAATTTACCTAGCATTGGAGGGTCCTTGTGAAGCACTCGTCGTGTGTTTGGTTTACGATGCGCCGTCTCAATGTGGACTGCGATTCCCACTGAAGTAAACCTTGGCCAATTCAACCACTCGGACCATAACTGATGAAGCAGATAGGCGGCGATCTAGTTGTCGCCTCTTATTCTATGGGTCTTCGCGTATTTTGTGTAGGGCTACCTATTGATTATCGATTATTGGATCGATGCAGGCTATCATGACTTCACCAAACAGAGAGCAGCTTTATTGGCCTGATGCTGCAAGTCGTTATCAAAGAAAGGAGATTAAATCAACTGGAGAATATTCAGACTATATTGTGCTCGTGCGAATGCAACGAGACGATGCTAGCAGTGGCCGATTGTGCAAGCCCACCTCTTGATCAATGGCGTTGTTCACCTCGAGCAAATCGAGGACCCAGTTATTCTGTGGCTCTCCATGGGTTTTCGCGTATTTCCTGCGGGTGTATGGGCGAACCTATGCAGCGCAATCACTGAAACAATGTTAGCTATTATGAATCCATCTAACCCAGTCATATTTCATTGATTTTCAGATGCAGATTTTAATCAAATTCAGGGGAGTATGGGGACTGTACGATGTGCTACCTACATTGCGCTTACGCGAATCCAAAGTAACTGCATAAGCAGTGGGCGATTGTGCAATCTCTCCTATTGATCATGGGTGTCAGTTGTCTTGATCAAAACGGCTGACCCAGTGGTTCCGTGTCGCCCTATGGGCTTCTACCTACCTTAGTTGGGTGTGTGGACGAAGCTATTCATCTGCTCGAATATTGGAACAGTGTATTCGTTCGTCGAGCTAAGAAATTTATTTGCCAACGTTGCACCATCATGCGAGGCAGCATCATCAGTGCGTTGGGATGTGGAGTGTAATCTCGCTACTTGAATTGTCGATCGGTGATGGACATGCAGGTGGCTTTTCGAAAGTGACTGCTTCGATCTGCGCCCCGTGATCTCTACCCATTTCCCCGTGGCGAAAGTCGTCGCTCGGATTGTTCCTATTCAAGCAGCGTCTCGTAATTTCCCTAAGGGCTTACCGCCAGAGGGGCTGGGTAACTGGGTCAATGTCGATATGCATGTTGGTCGAGAATATAGTTATGAACCACGCTTCCAGGAACTCCCTTTCGCTTCTTGTTTCGCTTCGTGCCAGGGATTCTGTTTTGGCCCAATCAACCTGTGTTGAGACTAGCGATGATGCATGGTGCCTTTTGCATGCTCTTTTGTGGTCTTGTATTCGTGTTTCTAGTTTGGTACGTGTTGGGCCAACATAATCCTTTTCGCATTTTATACAGCGTAGTCAATATACAACATTACGTTGCCCATGAGCTTACAGTTCTGCTTTCGGTTTTGACAGAGTTTTCCTTAACGTGGCAGTTGGTTTGCGTGCTACGACGAGGTGATGTTGTTTGAATAGTCTTGCCGCCATTTTGTATTCGTATTTCATGTAAGGCAATCAACGCGTCTCTCTGTCATTGGTGTAGATTATCTCTTTAGGTTATTTTGGTTCAGACACCTTCGGATAAAGCTTCGCGGGTATCGGTTGATTTGGAAACATCTAAGTAGATGCTCCTGTTCTTGTTGCTTCGCCTCCGCGGTACTGCAGTGTGTTTGCACTCTACCAAATAGTCACTCCACACAGCTTCCTTTGTGGCTTTTCGGGTGGTTACTGTGCATTTTCTGTAAACCTTCCCTTCCATGGTTCTGGTTACTAATATGTCCAGGAAAGACAGTTGGTTTTCATTCTCCATCTCCATTGTAAATCGGATGTCTTCAATGGCACTGTTCAATAGCTGCTGTGCGACTGCAACTTGGCTGCGTTTGATGACCACAAACGAGTCGTCAACATATCAGACCCAGTGTGTCGCATTAATGCATAGAAGCGTATCCTCATTCTGAACTTTAACAGTAACCACCCGAAATGTCAAAAAGCTGTGTGCAGACACTGTGTGGTAGAGTGCAAAAACATTGCAGTACCACGGAGGCAAAGCAACAAGAAGAGAAGCATCTATTTTAAATGTTTCTCAGAATTTCCCACAAAAATGCTTGCTTTAGGGATGCACTTCTTAGTTAATGCGAGCAAAAATGGACTTCTCAAAAACACGATCTTCGCCATTAAAAGCTCTTCTTGAACCGACGAATCTGTTGCTGTATCCGTGTATGAACACTAGGCCACAAGCCAAAACACAACAAAGTCCACCAACTGTTAAGATCCGTATATTCTAACTGCTGTTTTTGTGAAGGAAGCCCACCAACGTCAGTAACCAAAAGACTTGTAAGCAACGCACGCACGCACTCGTGCGCGTCACTCGCGGATTTTCAAGGCCGACCATATACATCAGCTGCTTTAGGCGGGGTAAAATAAGCGACAAGTCCCATAAAGTAGTTACTACCGGCCAGCAGAGATCAAACGGAAGTTCTACTAAGTTACCACTTGGTCACAGTAGGTTGATACACTTGTGTCAAAAAAAGGATTCATGTGGAGGTAACCAATTCTCTCAGTCGCGTCAACTTTGGAGGAAGAAACTTTTTCGATCTCCATCTATGGTCAAATCCCCAAACTGTATCCCTGTGATTCGCCTTAATGTAAACAACAGGGATAAAACGACCACGGAAGCAGTGGAGATACCAGGTTGTACCCGACTGTAGACCGAATATAACGTCGGAATATTGACAGGTACTAAATAGAGGGTTACCTCTAACCAGATGGGACATTTTATGATAATCTCTAGCCAGAGATTTGTAAGGAAATTTGTACCGAACCTACGAAATTCATTTGCAAAAATGCATAGTGGCAGGTCGTTTCATCCCATAGCAACCTCGTAAAAGTTGTCTGCTTCTGAGTTTGGACAAAAGGGGATGCAAAATTATTAGCCAATAAAATGTTGCGGTATCCACTCAGATATTTTGGCATACAATTTAAGACTACGTAGTCGATGTGCTGTGACCAGTAGTAAAATAATTTTTTTACTGATATGCTCCAAGTGATGTTACTAAAAGTTATGATACCACCACTGAGGTTCGAAAGGATAGTAAGGAAAGTCTTCACTTGTTCCAGCTTCGTCTTCAGCATCTTTATGGAGTTAGGTCTCTTGAGCATAATGATTCCTAGTTCTGCGTAGTCGCCAGCGTTAAGTTTGCTTCTAAAAGCTTGCATATTTTCCAAGACTGGAAAGAAATTTGCGGTAAGAAGTGTTTTCTTCTGGAGACCAACTGTGCCCCCGGTACGATGTCCTTTTGCGGATTCATGCTGTTTTTTGCAGGTTTTTCTCACTTTATTTCTGAAAGGTTGATGCGTGCTGTTATGTTGCTCGGAAACATATAAGGATTTCAAAACATCGCAGGTATAGATAACCATGTTACTTACTGTAGAGATAAATAACAAGCGAGTAAAACAATAGGCGCTTGAAAGGAACCGTCGCGATCGTATGTGTCAATAAGTACTCAGAAAAGGCAACATTTGAAAGTCCCGCCCCTTGTGAGAGCGGGAACTGTTAATATTTACCATTTTTAGACCCATTAACACACAGTTTCCTTTTTTTTACTGCGTTGCACTCTGAGGAGTTTATTGTATCCAGGAAAACCTGCACATGCGTGTTTGAACCAACAAGTTTTCTGTCTGACGATACGTGCATTTCCGCAAATGTGCATACACCATCGGGAATCCAAGCACAATAACTCAACGCCTACTTTGGTCGGATGAGGAACAACGTGATCAATTCCCGCTGTCCACTACTCTCCCGTATTTAAACAAATAAATAAATAAATGGTATATTTCTCGGCGATGCGAGGTGTAGTACAACTATGAGGCAGATCAGGATCTGCTCCAACATGACCTAGATTGCATTTACGAATGGTCAAAGAGGAACAAGCTTCAATTGAACATGCCTAAGTGCAAAGTGATGCATCTGCGTCACCAGCCGGTTAGCGCTTACAAGCTTTGAGACCACAACTTGTAAAAGGTCTCTCAGGAGCGGGACCTGGGTGTATTGGTACAGGAAGATCTTGGGTGTTCCAAACAAGCAGAGAAGGCGAGGAGAACCGGAAATCAACACTTCGGCCTTCTTCGCAGAGCCTTCGGTAGGTTTGAACCGTCAATACTTCCCCAAATGCTTAACGCCTACTTGCGACCTCACGCGGAATATGCTATTCAGGCGTAACAACCGTGGCAGAAACATGATCTCGTTGCTCTCGAGACTCCTCACCGACGGGCAACCAAGAACGTCAGGGGCCTCTTTCATCTGCCCTATCAGCTTAGACTGAAATCTCTAAGAATCTACAGTGGTCGATATCGGCTTTTGCGGGGGATCTCATAATGGTTTACCAGATTCTGAAGAACCCAAACCAAATTTGCCGTCCGCTGCTGGAATTGAACCACAACACTAAACTAAGAGGTCACCCTCTGAAACTGACAATTCAGTATAGCCGGCTTGAATGCCGTAGAAATTTCTTTTCTCTCCGCGTGTGTGAGCCTTGGAGCGCCCTCCCTAATTAAGTCGTCTCTGCTCCCAATCTGGCGATATTAAAAAAACGTGTTGACGATGCATTTCATTTTATGACTTGTTAGCCAGGGGCTACAAAACGCAATCAAACCGTTTCTTGTCAAACGCCTAACCAATGGATTTATGGATTTATATGTTTAATACGCGAACTTCTCCGCTATTCCACATAAGTCTATGGTGAGTCCACCACAACGCTTTTCACTTTATTGTGCAATTGATTTTCGCAATATTTTCCATCCCACTGGACTTGTTAAGCGATGCTTTTTGCCCGTAATAAACCATTGTTCCCTTGTTATGTGGTCTGATCAGTGTGTACAGCAAGATCGCACAAAATAAACAATTGTTCACGCTTTGTACAATGGATCCAAAACGAGTATTAAAGTAATCGGCTGGTTTAAGGTATTAACGAAATTAAAAAAACAAGGAACAATAACATATGCAGATTTAAACAGACGTCCAATTAAAATAATATGGCCACTCCTGGAACCGCCCCCAAGGGACCTGCTTCCATGCAAAGTAATCCCTCAAAAGCTTTCGCTCGCACTTCAATACAATAACTGGCCACGTGCCGGTGTGGAATGGTAGCAAATCAGCCATCACCTGTTTATCATATATTGTGTTCGTTTTAGGGTTGTTTTTATAAATGTTTTATTGGCAATGAAGCCTCAGCCCGGTAGAATCGGCTGGCCAATATTAGCCTTGCTCAGAAAACCGTTAACACGCTATTATCTGGCATCATGATAATCCGGGTAAAATAAGGTAAGACGATAGTTCACGTAGGATGGGCTGGATGCAATATAAAAATTCGGAGAAATATGTTGCCGTCAAGTTTGGCCATGTATCTGTGAACACAATATAATGTTCAAAGCAATACAGATGTAAATCTGCCTGTCTGAGTTCATGAGGGTGGGGTGCTGATCAGCACAAGCATTGTTTATCTTCTTCCGTTACCCGATTAACGGCAGATAAATGGGGTGCATAAGTGTTATAAGCCCGAAGAGCGACCCATCTCTGACAAAGTCAAAGAGAGAAACATTCTGGTGGCAATCCTACCAGTTGGTTTGCATGACCAGTTTCAGCTTAGGGTCCTCTAGTTTGGTTTTGTGCCGAGTGTAGAGGAATTGGAGGCAAACGTGTCTGGGGTCTCTCAAATTCTGATAGTTCATGGGGAGGTCACTTGTAGATGATGATACGTTCCACTTTTTATTCCCATATCTCAGTCTACTTTGGCATGGTATATGGAACAAGCCCCTTCCATTTTTCGTTAGTGTTCTCTGTGGGGTATGGAGTGCAGCCAACATTATCACTTTCGAGTTGAACATTTGTGTTAACATAAAAGTGTCAAGTAGCACGTTGGTCAATGAAAGGTTAGGTATTACTCCCACAATTGATCTGGTATAGAAATGTAACCATACAGAACGGAAGAGGTACTGGTGAAGCGAATTCTTTTGGGTGAGGTTGTGCATAGTTGTCGACTGGTAGCTAATGACGTAACAACGATGCAGCATAATTCGACACATGAATGTTGAGAAAAAACCGAATATCTGTAATTTAATATCAAATTGATTGATCCGCATGACAGAACGGGCTGAGGCTTCATCGCCTATAATGTATGCATAAAACAGCCCTAAAAAAGACATTTGATACCTAGTTCTGATGGCCTATTTACTATCTTGCTATACAGGCACAGAGCCAATTGGAGCATGGAAGTGCGGGTGAAACCCATCGTGGAAATACCCTGCATGGAAGAAAGTCGCCTGGGGACAGTTCCATGAATGACCGTATTACTTTACTTGAACTTGCCGCAAAAGCCATATTTAGTATTGTTCCCAGTTTCTTTATCTCTCTACTTTTTCTAAACTGCTAATCATTTCAAAAACCCATATGGGAACCATCGATCAAAAGACGAATAATTAACTATATTATGCGATCACGTTGTACATGTTGATAAGAACACCCAATTGGTCTGTGCCTCGCATTGCTGAGGAATAAATCGTTTATTTTTTATTTATTTAAAGCCCGGGGTCTTATTTCTTGTTTAACCAACAGAAGTCACCCAACTTTGTTCGTGCTCACTAATTTTTCTTCCTCTTATGCGGAAAAATATCATAACTGGGAGTACTGTCCGTTTTGGAACGTTTCATGCACATTGAGAACCTGCTCCATCGAACTAGTCTAATCCCATACTTAAAAACAGTCGACACAAACGGGTATACCGCAAGACAAACATCGCCGCGATAAAACGACAATCGAATGTCGAACTCAACAGCACGAAAGTTAGATCTAGCTCATCGAACATGCACGCATTGCGCAAATCCTACCTCTTCTCCGACGATGTATTTAAATTGCCGCTTATTGTGAACCTCATATACCCTATTCTAAAACAGGCCTCTCAACGCCCATATACGTTGGTCTCTTCACTCGAGCGACAACCGGTGACTAATTTCCGTCTCAAGTGGGTGCATTCATCCGAAGGATAACCAGAGTGTATAAGGACACGCAAAGCACCGTGAGACTGTTTCTAGCGGAACTAACTATTGCATTAAACATCTCTCTTTAGATTCCCATTATGACCTACTAAACATTACATGATGTCCGAGAGACCGTGTATCGTGTGCTGCCGCGCTGCCTAAATAAGGGAATTAGCAGTATACAAACCCTCTCAAGGACACCATTTGAGTTATGGGGTCTTAGCATCCTGTTGTGATCCACGTATACCGGTCGTTCGCGTGGTTTCGCATCCCCCCCCAGTACAAGGAATTACCACACATCCGCTAAACCGGAACTAAGCTGTCAAGTCTGTCCCAGCTGACATAGAAAATGAAGTACCGGTCATTGGTATGTCACACTGATGTGGTATCGGGTGCTTCATAGTCCACGAAATCGTCATAAATTACGCTTGGCACCGTTGTTCACCAATGTTTACCACTAGATATGTTACTTTGAGCAAATCCGGTATCGCGAACTTCACCCGTAAAGCGAAGGAAAGGTTGTGCATTAATTGTTAAACAAGAGCGTAACAACCAGGCCTTGCAACATTTGCTGCTTACTGTACTTTCCATCTCTATGAAAGTGTAAGGTGAAAATGTCTTCTGGTTGATATCACTTCTCACAGTTCAGCCCCAGTTTTCGACGTCTGTCCTCGACCGAAGGGCTCTGCAGCAGAGTGCTTGACTACCTTCTTTGATTCCACGACATGGTTCGCAGCTGACCCAATTGAACGATCGGCCATTCCAAACAGTTGGCTGGGCAATTGCCACCAAAGTTCCTTGTAGAATTAGCCGATCACAGACAAGTATCCAAAATAAACTTTTCTTCAGCCTTAGCCAACTTTCGGAATAGTTTGCTTGCAGTACCCTACGAAACCCCAAAACTACACTAGCTAGTCCGAATTTGCGCCGGACGTATTACATCATGTTTCGAGCCACAAACTCCCAGGAAATATTAGTAACCATCCTTGTCACTGCAACTAAGGTACGTCGCTAAATATCCCCATGCATTAGAGCCGATTCCAATAATTCACATGACCGGGGTCTATCGTAAGGTGTTTCGCAGTTCAAGGTGAATCGGCATATCGCGATTCATACATTCAACGTGATCAAGACAACCACAATTGCACTCCAAACGGATGTGACAAACGCTAATGGTAGAACCAAGCGGCTCGGCTTTGAACTACGTTAGTGAATGGCCGAGTGAACTTGTGTGCGATCCCTAATTCCGTTTAGTTGGCTTTAAAAATTACTGGCTTTGTAGTGTAAATTTGAGAAAGGACACGAATGAAATCTTCCTCTTCCCCTATCCGCACCCGCTGAAAGTCGTTTCGACTCTAGGCACCTTCTGTAGGCTCACATTCCAGTTGGGTACTATCAAAAAAGGTATTCAGCTCACTGCAACATTTCAGCTGTTGATCGCCTGCTTGGAGTAGCACGAGTAGTTTAGCAGTGATCATCGATATCCGTACCTTACTGATATTTCCGCAACATCATTCTCTCATAAAGGCTGTCGTGAATCCGTCGTCCTTTAGTCATGTGAAACAAACTGGAACACCAAACATTCGGTCATTTCACAATCCGCTAGACGTTCGCTATCTAAATCTATCATCTTTTTAGGTCTTAAACGTTGATATCTCTGACATCCATCCAAATGAATGTCCATTGTCGAAACACAACGTCAAAAAGCATATGCCACCCCAGTTGTAACCAAGTTGAAATCCTCTACACTGTTACAGACCATCAGCAGATTTTATCTTGATGTCTCCCCAACCTAGTTCTGATGGCCTATTTACTATCGCCACACAGGTAGAACTAATTGGGGCATGGAAGTGCGGGTGAAACCCATGGTGAAAATACCCTTCATGGAAGCAAGTCCCCTGAGGATAGTTCCATGGATGACCGTATTACTTGAAGTTTCCGTGAAATCTACATTTATTATTGTTCCAAGTTTCTTTATCTCTCTGCTTTTTCCAAGCTGCTAATCAACTCAAAAGCCCATTTGGGAACCACTGATAATAAGACGAATAATTAACTGTATTATGCGATCACGTTGCACATGTTGATAAGATCACCCAAATGGTTTGGGCCTCGCACTGCTGAGGAATAAAACGTTTATTTATTTATTAATCCAAGAAGATGCAGTTCCGACTACTCACTGTCTTTGGACAAAACTTGGCGAATCGAGAAATTCCCATTTGTGAAACACCGGCTCATCTCACAAGTCAGAACTCCCGCCAAATAACAGCACCCGCAGTCGCCTGCCTCCCACATCTAGAGTCTGGAATGTGTTAACTGATAGACACCGATTTCATGAATTGTGCTGAGACCCGTAAAAACCTACAGTCAGACCATCCGGTTCATTGGCTAAAGTTCCTTGTTGTATTTGTTTCGGAAGTATCTCATTCAGCAGCTATGTCGATACCATCCAATTGTGCTCCATTAACTCGCCAATTCGGTGCAGCTGATTCGACAATTGGTGTGGACTATTGATGGTTGGCGGCATCCGGTTTCGGATTTGCCTGTCACTGTGGAAGCCACAGGACGCATGCGCCTACAGAGGGACCATGGATGGCTTGCTCTGCACCACCCACAGCTCCAACCACACACCCCATATCCAGTGTAAACGCGAAGGAATAAGACCGGGAGGCATGTGGATGGGAGCCACGTTTCACCAACGGAGCCGGCCCACACTCCTTCACAGGCAAACACAAGCACACTGTATTTGGGAAATCAAGCGCACACAAGGCGGTGGCTAGACCATAGTCCGCTCCATACTGACTGCGTGGAACCACTCTTTGATCCTAACACGGCCACAAGGACCCCGTCCCATCCAGAAACGACCAACTGTCTCCTGGAGCCAGTGTGGACGAGGTAGTTGGTAATAGACAGGTAGGCACCTTGTCAACATGCACATCAAGCGCAGCCACACCGGGGATATTAAGCAAAAGCCACTCAGTTGAGAGAAAGATAACAAAGACGATAAATCAAGTAATGCATAAGGAAAGGGTGACATATAACTTAAAGTAATGAGCATCTGAAGTAAATTGTTTACAGAATAATGCGAGATAAGTTCACGTGGACTATTGATAGACTGCAACTAACACACTCAGATATGTACACAAATCTGTTAGGAAGGAATAAACGAGTCGAACAAGCCAGGACCCCATCGTCTCGGCCGGCTATCCAAACCCATCCGCCCTGATTGGGGCGAACAGAGAGCCAACCAGGAGAAGCGGCCAATGAACGCTAGGTTGAAGTTCTTTTATTGGCTGTAAGTTAACCTTTCCAGAGCTTTCCACGGTCGCTTTAAATATATGGTTCACGAACTTTCCAATTTACCTTTATAATGAACGATGTGATTTGCTAATTCCTTCCTGTTGCCCGGCTCGTCCGATTCGTCTTCTCTCTGTCCTGTGGGGGGCCAGCGAATTCGGGTTTGATTGGGAATCAAGCGTCCATTCAGGCGAGGGACGAACACTTCAACTGGCGACGGTTTGAACCCTAATCAATATGTCCATATCGGCTGACGAGCTCAAGGCCATTCTACTGCAGCAACAAGCACAATTTGAGGCATCCCAACTCAGGCTGATCGAAACTCTTACGCGCCAACTCTCAATCCAGAATGGTTCACTGTCTACAAACGTCAAGCCGTCCGCATCGGTAGACGCCATCACTAACAGCATTACCGAATTTTCGTACGACCCCAATGCTGGCCTAACTTTTGAATCTTGGTTCAAGCGTTATGAAGATGTGTTCCGCGTTGAACTTGGAGACCATGACGACGACTGGAAAGTCCGATTGCTGTTAAGGAAACTTGGAACAGCAGAGCACTCCAGGTATGTCAACTTTATTTTGCCTAAGAACGCTCGAGACTGCACTTTTGAGGAGACTGTCAAATGCTTGGGCCAAATATTTGGAGAGCAGTCATCCATCTTCAACACACGATATCAATGCCTGAAGATCACCAAGGCAGACGCTGATGACTACGTCACTTATGCTGGCATCGTCAATCGCGAGTGTGAAAAATTCGACATCAAATCCATTACGGCAGATCAATTCAAATGCCTGATTTTTATCTGTGGCCTACATTCCCCACGGGATGCAGAGATTCGCACCAGGCTGCTGAGTAAACTTGAACAAGACCAGCAAATGACTCTGCAGACCATAACTACTGAATGCCAACGATTGCTGAACCTCAAGCATGACACTCTTATGCTGGAGAAACAACAACCCATTCCAAATCTTAGTGTATTAAAGACAACCTCAAAGAAACCGCTTTCAAGTGAAACAGGCCAGGAAAAGCCCAGACAGAATACCAAGCCGCCGACTGCCTGTTGGAGATGTGGTGAATGGCATTTTGTTCGAGTGTGTCCATTCCTGCAACACGTTTGCCACAAGTGTCATAAACGGGGACATAAGGAAACGCACTGTCGATGCAGACCGCAGTTCAAGCGTGCAAGACATACGCGACCGCATTCAACTGTTCCCAAAAGATTCAGCAACTATAGTACGGTTCAAGCGGCCTACTCTGATGAACATATGGCTCGCAGAAAGTACATCAGAGTTCATCTGAACGGGCATCAAGTGCGTCTTCAGCTTAATACAGCCTCGGACATCACAATTATCTCCAGAAAAACTTGGCAATATATTGGTGCTCCGTCAATCAACCGAACGACACATGTTGCACTTAACGCTTCAGGAGATCAACTTAATCTCATTGGTGAGTTGCAGTGTGAAATGGTTTTTGGCGCTGCTCGGGCAAACGGTGTCGTGTACATTACGGGCCTGTCACATTTGAATCTTCTTGGACTCGACTGGATCCAGAAGCTCCACTTGTTCGACATCCCCCTGAGTCAAGTCTGCAATACCCTCCGGCTCGGAGATCCGAGGCCCTCTTCAGAAGGTGACGGACCAAACATCAACCTGATCGAGCAGCTACGAAGGAAATTCCCGGCTGTGTTTTGTAACGACTTGGGAAGATGCACAAAGACCAAAGCAAGCCTTACTCTCAAAGACGGTGCCAAACCCGTATTCCGACCCAAAAGACCGGTACCGTACGCTGCGCTGCCGATTGTTGATGAGGAACTTGATCGTTTGGAGCGGGCAGGCGTCATCCAACCTGTGAACTACTCAGCGTGGGCAGCACCTATTGTTGTCGTCAAGAAGACCAATGGAGCCGTTCGTATCTGTGCTGACTACTCTACAGGATTGAATGCTGCTTTGAAAATGCACCAGTATCCTTTGCCAGTCCCAGAAGATTTATTTGCCAAGCTCAGTGGTGGCGCTTACTTTGCAAAGCTAGATTTATCAGATGCTTATCTTCAAATTGAAGTCGACGATGCTTCAAAGGAATTGCTGGCAATCAATACGCATCGAGGGTTATACCAGTACAACCGTTTGCCGTTTGGTGTCAAATCAGCTCCCGCGATTTTCCAACAAATTATGGATACGATGTTAGCTGGGTTATCAGGAGTCGCAGCTTACTTGGACGACATCATAATCAAAGCGTCCACCTTCCGAGAGCTGACGGAAAGACTGGAAGCAGTTCTCCACCGCGTTAACGACTACGGTTTCCACTTGAAAGCAGAAAAGTGCAATACTGGCATGAAGTGTGTAAAGTATCTTGGCTTCATCATCGACAAGGATGGCCGTCGTCCGGATCCTTCCAACATAAGCGCCATAAGACAGATGCCTCCACCTGACAATGTGGCGAAGCTCAGATCATTCTTGGGGTTGATCAGTCATTACAGCTCTTTTGTGCCCGAAATGCATCGGCTACGAGGACCACTCAATGAACTTCTGGTAAAGGATCGCAAATTTGTGTGGTCTCCTGAATGTCAAGCCGCATTTGATAATGTCAAGTCTATATTGTGTTCTGACCTATTGCTAACGCATTTCAATCCGGAGCTGGAGATCGTAGTTGCTGCTGATGCGTCAGACTACGGAATTGGAGCAGTCATATCCCACATTTTCCCCAATGGTTCGGAGAAAGCTGTGGCACATGCGGCCAGATCACTCACCCCAGCGGAACGTAACTATGGACAAATCGAAAAAGAAGCTTTAGCCATAGTGTTTGCAGTCAAGCGATTTCACAAAATGCTCTATGGACGAAAATTCACGCTGTTTACTGACCACAAACCCTTGGTCGCAATCTTTGGATCAAAGAAAGGCATTCCGGTCTGCACGGCCAGTCGTCTCCAACGCTGGGCAACGGTTCTACTTGGTTACGATTTCGTCGTCAAATATCAATCTACACACAACATTGGTCAAGCAGATGCGTTATCTCGTTTAATTGGTACACAACATCAAGAACCAGAGGATTTGGTAGTTGCTCAAATCTCCGTAGAACCCCAAGTACAGCAAGTTGTGTCTGATATTTTTGGTGCCTTACCAGTAACATTCGAAATGGTGCGGGAAGCGACCCAGCATGATTCTACCCTTCAACAAGTGATTGATTTCCACCTCAATGGATGGCCTAAGAGAGTTACAACGCCGGAGCTTCAACAATTCCACCAACGGAAGGAAGCACTATCGGTCGTCAGAAACTGCCTGCTGTTCTCAGATCGCGTCGTCATTCCACACATCCTTCAAGATAGAGTCCTCCGACAATTTCATTCTGGCCACCCGGGAATGAATCGCATGAAATCCCTGGTACGAAGCTATGTGTATTGGCCCTATATGGATTCCCAGATCGAGAGTTTAACCAAGAATTGTCACCGATGTGCAAGTGTATCAAAACAACCAAGGAAGACGGAATTGCAATCCTGGCGAATACCAACGGAACCATGGTCAAGGGTACACATCGACTTTGCAGGTCCAATTGATGGTCACCATTTTCTCATTGTTGTCGATGCCCACAGTAAATGGCCGGAGGTGATTCCAATGGTCAGAACCACAGCAGCAGCCACTGTCTCCGCTCTTCGACAGATATTTTCTCGTTTCGGTGTTCCCCACACGTTGGTTTCGGACAATGGAACACAATTTACCTCATCTGAATTTGTCGTCTTCTGTCGCAGAAACGCGATCGTCCACGTAAGGTCTCCACCCTTCCACCCACAATCGAACGGGCAAGCGGAACGATTTGTGGATACCCTCAAAAGAGCTTTGCTAAAGATGAAGGGGGAAGGTACCCTGGAGGAGATTCTTGACACATTTCTGCTGACGTATCGCACAACTCCGAATCCGCAGACTCCGAACGCCCTATCTCCGGCTGAAACTTTGTTTCAAAGGAAAATCCGTGTGCCGCATGATGCCCTCAGGCCCAGGAAGGATCAGTTGCTGTCCCGCAACTATCAGATGGAGCGACAATTCAACATCCGACACGGTGCTCGGAAGCGAAGCTTCAATGTTGGTCAACAAGTTCTGGCGAGAGACTATCGCATCCACTATCCTAAATGGGCTATGGGCCATGTACTATACAAACGTGGTAACGTGATATACGGTATCCAGGTTGGGACGGCAGTTTGGGTAAGACATGCCAATCAGCTGCTAGCGGCACGGACTGGGGAACAAGTGCAACAACAAGTACCGGCAACGCAGTTACCTCTGGACATCCTGGCAGACGCCAGTGAAGCGACGACTCCCCCGCATGCCCCAACACCGCAAGCACAAAATTCACCCCGAAACCTAGCAGCACAGCGGTCGAAGCGGCGACGCAAATTCGTATCACCCATGCAAGTCAACCCCAAGCTGAAATCGTACAACACAACTCAAAGGGGGGAAGTGTTAGGAAGGAATAAACGAGTCGAACAAGCCAGGACCCCATCGTCTCGGCCGGCTATCCAAACCCATCCGCCCTGATTGGGGCGAACAGAGAGCCAACCAGGAGAAGCGGCCAATGAACGCTAGGTTGAAGTTCTTTTATTGGCTGTAAGTTAACCTTTCCAGAGCTTTCCACGGTCGCTTTAAATATATGGTTCACGAACTTTCCAATTTACCTTTATAATGAACGATGTGATTTGCTAATTCCTTCCTGTTGCCCGGCTCGTCCGATTCGTCTTCTCTCTGTCCTGTGGGGGGCCAGCGAATTCGGGTTTGATTGGGAATCAAGCGTCCATTCAGGCGAGGGACGAACACTTCAAAATCCATTTGCCTTGTGTTATCATGTATTAATCCTTGTATGGGATATGTCTTAATTCTAACTGAATAATGTTTGATGATGGAGGCAGTTCTCAGTTTCACCGTTTGTCATGTTCTCATGTCTTGTTTTTATAAGTTATAAATTGTTGTTAGATACTGAGATGAAATTTTAAGTACTTTTTCCATGTACATATTGTTGGTCACCTCCCAACACGTTGTTATCTTAACTTCTGTTCCAAACCATCTGCCTATACGTATTTGTACGTTTAGCATTTGTCGTAGATTCCGACTAAGTTTGTAACGAAATTGATGGCGCAATAATTAATGGAAATGGAACCACAAGTGTTTTTGTACAGCAGTTCATAAAATAATTCTGTATTTCCGCTGTACCATATGATCGGACCAGCTTAGCTGGGCTATGCTCGCCTAGTTGAAGTTACACCAATTTTTGCATGCAACAAGTTTCCACCAAGAATCCATCAGGTCAATAATAGGTGCTTGCGTATAAACTTCGTTTGCATGAACCCACGAATCTCCGCTGCTTTCATGCCGTATATCAATAATGGTTACTAGAAGGAGTTCATGGTACTTCATTCCCAAACCCTGAATGACAGTAGGAGATCAGCTCTTTTGTGCTAGGTGATGTGGTAACCATGTGAGCAACGTCGATTAGCTCGATCTCATTGGTTGTCTTGCCGGCTCATTCCTACCTTACTATTGGTCGTGTGTCTGCCGCTTGACTCTCCGTTTAACAAGGGATTGACTCACTTGTACTTAGTTAACTTGCGAGATACATTTTCTACCCGTCTTGTGGCTTTCTTGATACAACAGGTGACAATTACCAGAAGAACAACAACAATCATGGGTGAATGCTAGTGGCTTGTAATTGGAAGATCTCGAGAACAGGGAGTTAACAAATTCGGCCGTTGCTGTTCTCATTGCAAGATTACTTTACACCATCGACTGCGGATTCTATATTTTAGTCTTAACTTTGAAGCAATTCTATATTCTATTCTATATATATATTCTATATATTTAATATATTATATTCTATATTCTATTCTATATTTTAGTCTTAACTTTGAAGCAATTTGTATTTGTTGAGCGAGTCTCAAGGTCAATTTTGTCCTACCCAGTCAACCATTTGAAAACGTTGCGTGTTACTGCCTTACATCCGTGTTACATCGAATACGATCAGAAAGTCAGAAACACCTTCTAACCAATTAGGAAGAAATGCCTTGGAAAAAAGCGAAAGCTTCGTGCTGGCTTACAAGCTGGCCTCAGTCATTGTATTGTTGACAACGCGCAAGTCCCACTGATCATTTCCAGTAATATTCGCTCGCTTGCAGGTACAATCGGTGCTCTCAGTGTCATTTTGCAGCGAATTGGCACGTTAATACAGGAATCCTGTTGTTGCATGAAATCTGTTTGCACACTGATGTGGACAATTGGCTAATTCACCTCGATCGTTATTTTCCCATCAGGTCGGACAGCCCCGGAAAGCCCACTTTCTTTGTGGTGTCGTTATGACTTATGTTAGTCAACTTTAGTACAACTCAGTAATCGTACTATTCACATACTCAACGATGTCTATAAGCTGCCATTTACTTGAATGCAAACCAAAGTTCTTCAGTGGCTTTCAATCAGTCACCGCCGGAAACGTATACATTGCTCCGGACACATCTACATCAGAGATAATGCTTTTTGAGAACCAAGTTGTCTCAACGTTACTGCTTAAATTATATTGTTTTATCTATATTACTGCCGGCGACTTCAATAGAAAGGATACAGCATTCTTGGAGCTACTTGGCTTGGTAGAGCTAGTGGCTGTTTCAACCAGAGGAGGTGCCCAGTTGGACGCTATGCTGACAAACAAACGACAGTGGTTTTCCATTCACAAACGGGCTCCTTTGAGCAGCTCAAAGCATTGTGTTTGCAAACTTTTTCCAGTCATATGGAGCAGGTCTAAATGTTTAACTCTGATCAGACCTCCTTACAATATTATCAATCGGCGAAATTGCTCCTTGAGAAATATCGCGAGGCTCCAAACGGTGTTTACTTTAGTTTCTTTTTCAGTCTTCAACAAGCAGAACCTGTCACTTCAATGTGACCATCTTACGGACTAGGTCCAATATTGTTTGACATTTGTTGTGCTGTTGAAACGATCCATCTAAAGTCAGGTAGATTTTCATCACCACTACTAAAGCGGCTTCGAAGGATGAAAGAACGGGTTTACAACTTCAAAATACTCCCTTTGTCAATAGCTCAACCACAGCAATTAAATCAGAGATACAAAGGCTAATCAACTTATATGTCGAAGCAGTTTTAGGCAACCCCAACTGTTGTGATCTATGGAGGCTTCTGAGGCAGCTCTGTGGTAAGAGCATTTGAAGCCACAGCGTTGTAGCGGACGTGGATTAGTTGAATTCTGAGTTTATTCCCACCTCATTAAGGTCACCTTCATTGCCCTCCTTCGTTATCTCAAGTCCATCTGCTCTCTTCGATCAACGCAACGTTCACAAGCAACTCGAAAGATTAAAGCCAAACAAAGCTTGTGATCCCGATGCTCTCTGACCAACAGCTTTGAAGGATTGTGCTGATTCTCTCACACTGGTTTTACCGATCTCTTTAACAAATGCCTCGCTACGGGTCTGATAGCGGACATTTGGAGAAAGGCCAGCATAACTCCATGCGAAAAAAGGATCTTAAAAGGATCACCCAGTTGCATTTACATCTGTGTTTCTAAGTCTTCGAAAGACTTATTTCCGCGGACTTGATCAGCCCTTCTGAGGACGATATCTACCAATTTGCTTATAGACCCCCAGCGCTCCACATTGAACGCAGTGGTATATCTTGTTCATTCTATAGCCTCTACATTAGCTTAACAACGTAAATCCGTACAGTTTGTCTTCCTGGATTATTCGAATGTCTTTGGAAGCCTGGATAAGTCAATGTTGTTAAATCTGCTATCCGGGAATGGAGTTCACTCGGGTGTGTGTAATCTGTTACGTGACTATGTTACGGATCGTACTCATTTCACCAAGTAGAACGGTAAGAAAGCCTTTGTCCTCGGTGTCGACTGCGGTTTTCTGCGGAGAATGATCCTATCACTTTTGCTATTTTCCTTGTAAATTGAACATTTCCCTATACAACCCACGTTTATGGGGCTTAACTATGCTGATGATGTTGTGTTTGGATATATGGCTCCCAATGAACAGGATTCCTCATCACCTCAATGTGGGCTGAAACATCTGGTGGACTGGCGTTGAGCCAGGTCTATTACGCGTAATGCTACTAAGTAATGTGATGTACCATTTGCTTTTCTCCGTGGCGATAAGTTTCAGTCCTTCATTGCATCCTCTCCCACACTTACAATGGATGAAAATCTCATACCCAGCTCTTCCACCGTCAGGTATCTCGGCATCATTTGGTCCCAGAACCTTTCTAGATCCACACATGTCTGTCGAGCTTTTCGAAAAATCAGAAAATTTCTTTTTATTATCTCAGACTTAAGATACTTATAGTGGCTCGTATTTTAACATTCAGGTTTGTGACCACTTGCATTATCCCCCGTTGGTTATAGTACTCTGCTGTCATATTCGTTGGACTGCTTCAGAAAGACTATATCTTATTGGTGCGTTCTATATAGCACATTTTTAGATGCAGCAGCTTGTTTAGAGATCCTTTAATTAAGTTGAAAATTTCTGGACATCTTGATGCAAGCAATATGTTTTCTTCTAAGGTACTAACTGAGCGATTTCATCCAATTCACAATGATTTTTCCAAAACGCACGCTTGCTCTTCTACTTTTTCGAAATTCAGAATTTCCTCCTCTTGCATGTCATCGCATCATAATACTGTTTGTCCTATCTCTGCTGTTTGCTTGTTGACCCAGTGAAAGTCCCTACCATGCTGCTCGAGCGGTTTTTGGAGTAACAGTTTCAGCTTTTCCCATTTCTCTTCCCAAACATGTATACTGACGTCATCAGCTAGGTGTCCGCAGTGGTAGTGTAAATGCTGAATATGTACCCCTTATGGTTCGTAAAGCTTATTGTGACTTGGCTTGACTTGATTAACTCACCAGAAGTTTGGTGGCCCTGTGTAGACGATACCGTTGTACCTGTTAAACGGGAAAAGATGGACGAGTTGCTTGATTACTTAAACCCCAGTGATTAGAGGATACATTTTGCTATTGAGTTGGAATCTTGCAACGGTACAACACCGTTTCTTGACTGCCTAGTTTGCAGGAATGGGGGAATTCAAAGCTGACAATATACCGCAAGCCAACAGATACTAACGGTGTA
Source organism: Dicrocoelium dendriticum (assembly GCA_944474145.2). Lineage (NCBI taxonomy): Eukaryota > Metazoa > Platyhelminthes > Trematoda > Plagiorchiida > Dicrocoeliidae > Dicrocoelium > Dicrocoelium dendriticum. Next base: position 60,943,755 of record OX104062.1, on the reverse strand, counting down.
CTCCACTACACTTTGGGTCATCCGAAACAGGTTTACGCTGGGATAGCCTCAGAGCTGTTCTACAGGAAGCAAACCCTGTGCAAGATGGAGGAGGACAAAAAGGCTGAGCGGAAAGTGGCAATGAGCAAACTATTAGAAAGTCGTTTCCCAAAGCGTCTAGTCAAATGCCCATCGCATAAAGTGCTAAACCGACAGTCAAGACCCAAAACCAAGTGGATAAGGATGGTGGGAATTCCGTATAAGGAAGGCACTTTGGAGGCAATTTGGAGGGTAACAAACAAAGATAATATAAGGGTGATCTTTCAGTGAGATCGAGTACTATGTTCGGCGCTGACACAGCTGAAGGACTTTCTTTCCAATCATAGGACGACTAACTACGTTTGTAAAACTAAATATAAGAACTGTGCCCATGTGTACATATGCCAAACAGCGAGAGAAGTACGCACACAAATTTCAGAGCACATGAGACGCATTTCATGACCATCAAGAAAGGAGTTTGCATCCCAGGCAATGGTAAGATACCCGGCCGTGGCTGTGCATGCATTAGACATGAGTCACCAGATAGAGTTAGATAACGTAGAGGTCATTAGAAGAAGTATACGATCAACGCCTCAGCGGTTGATTGCCGAGGTGGTGGAAAGTACCAAATCCCACGACTGTGTGAATAGCCTGGAGGGCGTAGAACTCTCTGGTGCGTGGCCAGCGATCTTAAACCGGCTAGCGTGACGAGCATCGGTGCGTGGATCAGATTAGAAAGTGCAAACCGACTCCCACTCCCAACACTATGGGCTTATCCGTCAATGCCATGACGCATAAAGAAACACCTGGATTATTCTCACTGTGATTGAACCACCTGAGGTAACATCACGAATTGTGGCTCTAATGACGCCTTGGCTCAAGTCTCGGGTAACGCGGTTATCGCCCCTGTTCGCCATAAATTCCCACTCCAATTGTATACTCATTCATCTGGTCTGACGAAACTCTTGTGTCAAGAGCGAAGCATTAGCAAATTACTGTGCCAACCGCGTGTTTCCAAACCTCTCTGAACTCATGGCTACTCGCTCGAATCCAACTATCTTCCAAGGATTCACAGTAAAAATTGGTTTAGTGTATTCTAAAGTACCCACAACTTGGTTCAGCCACCATGGGAGGGATCCAGATGGCCAAGAGCGAACATCCAGCGCGAGTCGATAAACTTCGGCAAAGGGTTAGTAAGAATCAGCCAGGGTAACAGTACCACAGTAAAGAAATGAATCATATTTGTGCAGTGTAAAATGACCTATTTGCTTTTTAGCAGATTTCTGAAGTGCTGCCCAATCTTGCGTTTGAATCTCCAAGTGCCACCTCGACAGATAGCTTTTCAGAATGACTTCGATATTGAGTCCGCCACATAATGCGTTTGATTAAATCTTTTGTGTCGTTATTGGTTTGAGCACAAAAATACCAAAGCCCAATTTATTGCCGTGGCACTGTTTTTTAAACATTGTCGTCTCCGGTTTTCATGTGTGGAACAACACATGCGCTAAGCAGAAGGATTTGGTTGAGATGTTGAACTCATCAGCCGCTAAACACCAAATTTCCGCTCCGAGCTCCAACTATCGCTAATAAGCAAAGACGAAATCTGTCGTTTAGTGGAGATACAATTTCACTGGCCGGAATAAACATGTTTTGTATTAAATTAAGGCCAATCATCTTTGATTACTCATCACAGTCCAAACATACACACACAAAAAATAGTAATTAGGCGTTGCCCGCACGAAAACACTGAACTACTATGATGGGTTTTGATGTTATTACATCTCATCAGATAGAGTTGGCAGGCATCGAACCCAGGACCATTAAACCGTTGTGTCAAACGTTGTCCGTCGTGACATGGTGTCATAGAGGTAGCGGCCACAATCAGCATCCTTATGGTCGCGGGTTCGATGCCTGTTAACTATCTGATGAGACCTAATAACATCGAAATGAGTCATAGTTGTTCAGTGTTGTCACGCGGGTAACTCCCAGTAGATGCTCAAAAACCCAACAACAAAAACTTGACGGCGGGACTGAGCGCTGCGCACCGAAGTTTGTGGTAAATTATTGAAGCACTCTAGTGTTAACCAACATGTAATCAAAATAAATAAATAGAAATTTGGTATTTACGGACAGGCGATATACGACCCCTAGGAGGTAGTTATCATGTATACAGAGGTGGTGCTATAGTTTCCGTGCTTTATAGTTATAATAATAGTAATTATAACAATAATAAACATTTGGGTTGCCCGCCTGAACACACTGCACACCATGACGCGTTAAGACCCTATTTGGTCTCATCAAGTGGAGATGGCACTATTTTCGGGATGGCAAAACGGAAATTCTTTCTGTCTTACCAATCGCGGTCTTAATGATCCAAGGTTCACTTCAATGCGATTTGCGGTCTATATTGAGAATACACATCTAAACACAGTCACACAACCTTTACTGCAGAATGATCCTCCGACTGATAGGACTGGGAGTTAACCGCAGTCTGTTACGCGTTTCAATCTTGTTTGATCTCGTCGGATAGAGATAGCATGTCTCGAAGTCAGTTTCCATACGCTTCAGTTACTATCCTAAGGATCAAATTGGCCAAGGTTCACTCTAATGAGAATCGTGGTCCACATTGAGATTGCCCGTCACAACCCAGTCAAACAACCTGCATCTAAACATGGCCCCCTAATCAATAATACTAAAGAAAACTCCAGACTACAAATTTTCTCTGATATATATATATATATATATATATATATATATATGCGAAGCGAGCAATCACCGCGCATCCATTAGGTGCGAGCGTGTTTTTAATGACCAAATCCACTGTGTCTATAATATCTCTAGCTATAATATGTACCAACATTCTTGAGTCAGCATCAACTTTTTCAAAGAGGAAACAGTTGGAATACCTGAACCAATAGAATGCCATAAGTAACCTCCTCGGTATTCTGACTAAACCCTCCAAGTTGACGAGGTTCACCTGCCACCCAAATTAAGAGGAGTGTGGCGCAGTCAAGCTTCATCGGGTTGTGCTAAACTCTGTCGACGAGGTGGAAGCAGCGTTGCACTCGACTGCTCGTTCCCAGAACGAACTTGTTTGGTCCGCGTCTTTCCAGACGTTCCCTGGAGCGAGCGCAAGCAAGCGAGGCAGAGCATAGAAGAGTTTCGGCTAAACGCCGCAGCCATAATCGTTTTTTCCAAGGCGTCCCCCTGTCCCACGAACACGATAAGCGCGAAGCAAAGGCACACAATCTGGATCAGTGAAGATAGATTCGTGAGACACTGCTGCGGAATGAAGCTGTTGCTACTTCTTTCTCGAGGTTGCCAAGATCAGAAAACTACAAAGGGTACTGTGGTAACCACGTGAGCAACATCGATTGACTCAATCTCACTGGTTGGCTTGCTGACTCATTCCTATCTTACTATTAGTTGTGTGTATGTCGCTTGACTTTCCGTTTAACAAGGGATTGAGCCTCGGTTGCACTTGGTTAATTTACGAGATACATTTTTACCTGTTCTACGGCTTTCTTGATACAACATTGTGGTGTCGCGGAGGCAAAAATGAACCTTTCCATCCAACCCCCATCTCCTTTTTGGACAGATTGCGGCAGCAGACCGACATCGGGTGCCTGGTTCCGTTGGAAAACATCCTTCCTAAACTACTTGGACTTAATCGGCGATCTCCCTACCGCTCTTAGTGAGGATAAAAGATTGAAGCTGCTTCGACATTTACTCGGAGATGAGGGACAGCGGCAATCCGATGATTTGAGCCTCCAGGGATACAAATCGGTTATAGACGCCTTCAATGCTCTCGATCGTGCATGAAGTTACCAAATGAACGTGTTTACCGCGCGATATATTTTCTCCCGAATACACCAAGAAGCAGGCGAACCCATGAATGATTTCATTGCGCGGTTGAGTCGTGCAGTATGACCGTGTGCCTATTCGTCTATTCCACAGAAAAAGATTGAAGGCTGTATGCTCACTCAGCAACTGATCACTGGAATCGCTGACAATCGCTTGCGTGAGGCGCTATTGCAGGAAGACGCTTGCACACTAACGTGGGATCAAGCTTGCGAATTAGCCCAAGTAAAGACGGAAATTTCGTTGCAATCGAAGCAGTTTTGTTCCACCAGCTTAGCTGAAGTGGCGAGAGTACAATGTTTCCCGGCAACGTCCGGCAGACAAACAGTCTTGCTATCGTTGTGGAAGCACGTCTCACAAAGCTAATTTTGCCGGTTGTCCCGCACGCAGCCTCAAATGTAAAATCTGTGGTAAAATTGGACGCTATGCCCGCGGTTGTCGATCAAAGGCTGTCGCGCTCATAAAAGAGGATGATACACCGGAATGCCATGTTACCAATCCAACTCAAGACAATATCTATTCAATCACCGCTGACTCCATACCTTCAGGTTGTGTAACCATATTTGTTGTTGAACCGAAGTTTCCCGCTGCTGACATTCGTACTGTATTGTTCCCTACTGTTAAAGGTGCTGTTCCATTGGAAATGGAACTTGATTCTGCTTCTCCAGTCACTATCGTGCCTTTCCAATTTTATGAACTCAGCATACTTTACAGCAGCATACTTTACATCCCACCTCACCTTCATTCTGGAGTTATAGTGGGAACACACTAACCATATTGGGATTTATTATCGTGCCTTTGCAGTTTCCTTCTGTGATTGCCGATGTCGCGTAGTATATTTCTTCGGACAACAGCCGACCGTTGCTTGGGAGGAATGCTATGGTGGCTTTGCACATTGTACCATCATTCGACCACATTCTTATCTCTTCCGTCAACGTAGCACACTGGCAGGAACATTATCCAAAGCTCTTCCAGAAGTTCATCGGCCGTATTCCATGTGGTGTGTGTACCAACGATACTAAGCCTAAACTAAGTACGTCGTACGAAGACTAAACTAGAAACTACGAACAAATAAACCTAGACTTAACGCGCGGTCTGGGCAGAAGAATAAAACGAATTATCCTGTAACCGTGGTTCTATAAGGCATATTAAATACAGTACGTGGCTTACGAATAGGTTTTGCAATCTTGATGCAAGTGGGCAGAAAAGATACAGAGTGGGGCAGAACGAGTATTTGGGCAGTGTCACAGTAACATAATAATATGAATGACCTTGAAACGTATTCCGGACGATGGCTTCCATGGTATCATTCTCTTCTTCTTGGTACGCTTCTAGTAGGCACAGCTGTCTCACGTCTATTTTTAACACACCTTTGATTGACCTCACCAGTGCTTGTCGAACTAGTTGATCTTTGCTCTTGATAACTTCCTCCACAATACCCTTAGGTCACAGACCTCTTGATGTGCGTAAATCACAAACTAAAACTAAATCGCCCTGCCCAAGGTCTCGGAGTTCACTTAACCACTTCTGTCTATCTTGCAGTGTCGGTAGATATACTCTAATCCACCTACGCCAAAACATATCGGACGGATGTTCTACCTGTCTCTACCTTCTGCTCATTTAGATTGGTAAACTGATCGGTGGGTATTCAAGCGGTAATTCACCCAGCTTCTCCGGATGAATAAACCATGAGGAAGGGGGTTGAACGAGAAGTTGTGCCCCATGTAACCATTGGTGTATTTTCTTCTTGAGCGACATCGCGAGTCCACGTGAGGCTATATCAGCCGGGTTCTGCTTCGAATTTACGTAGCGCCACTGACTGGGGTGAGAGTATTGTTGTATAGTGGTAATCCGGTCAGCAACGTACGTCGGAAAACGCCCTTTAACACTTCGAAGAAGCTTCAGAACTACCATCGAGTCTGTCCAGAATGTTGTGCTACAATGGAGTGCCATCTCCTCCCTGGCTTTCGCTGACATGCGCACCTTCAGTACGGCAGCAGTGAGCTCCAACCTTGGTATCGACACCGTTCTAATGGGACTGACACGTGACTTACTAATAGTCAGGAAACTACTAACGTTGCCTTCATCAGTATCGTAACGCAAATATAGAGCAGCACCGTAACCAGCCTCAGACGTATACAAAAAACAATGCAACTGCACAGAAGATACACTGCATCCGAATGGATTAATACAACGTTCAACAGACAAGCTGTTCAGACCATTGGCGTTTGTTAACCATGTGCTCCATTCTTGCTTGTCCTCTGCCGGAAGAGGCTAATTCCAATCCAGCTTCCTTTTTACGAAACTCTGTAACAGTACCTTTGCCGGAAGTAGCACGGGAACAATGAATCCGAGAGGATCATAAACGGAAGCTACAAATGAGATGATGGCTCTTCGGGTCAACGTTTTATTAAAACCTTCCAGCATCAAAGTTAGGTGGTCTTGGGTGAGGTTCCAGATTAAACCAAGCGCAGTTGTAACACAATCGTCCCCAGTCGAATATCTTATTCCGGGAACCTTCAGTTCGCCGTCAGGTAGATGCGCGATAACCACCTTTCGCTTGCTGATCCATTATGTCAAATGAAATCCTCCGTCGGACAGAATACGGATAAGGTGTATAACAAGTTCAGTTGCTTCGGGAACAGAACCAACACTAAATAAATAACCGTCGACATAAAATCAATTCTCTGCTACTTCTTTAGCCTTTGTTTGAGATTCACAATAACTGTCAACGATAGCTTGTCGTAATGCAAAGTTAGCACAGCTTGGTGACGAAGTAGCGCCAAACGGATGTACAGTCATACGGTATTCAATAGGGGATGAACAAAGATTGCCATTCTTCCACCACAGGAACCTCAAACAATTCCGATCCTTAATAGGAAGCTTAACCTGATGTAACATTGCTCCAATGTCGGACGCGACGGCGATCGGGTGAAACCTGAACCGTAGAAGCATCTCCACTAGACTGTTTGACATATCGGGACCAGGTAGAAGTTGTTGATTGAGAGAAGTTCCATGGTATGAAGCTTGACAATCGAAGACCGCTCGCAATTTACCGGACTTACGGGGATGCGACACCGAGTGGTGGGGTATGTACCAGGTCTCCCATTTTATCTGCTGTTCCTGTACTGAAGCGAGTTCAGCATATCCTATAAATATATATTCTTTCACTGCCTTGGTGTGTGCTTGGCGCAATGCGGCGTTCTTCAACAAACGTTTCTTCAACATGGCAAACCACATCAGTGCGAATTGTCGGTTATCTGGTAACCGAGGTCTCCCGGTGTTGCGGGCACGTCAAATATTCCCGCAAAAACGCGCCAGAAACCCCAGCAGAATGGCTGTGGAAAGCGAGGTCCAATTCCTCCCCACAACGCAGCAGAGCTCAGCCACTCCGAGACGCGGCCCCAACTGCACACCTTTTGACAATGCTCATTTGCAAACTATCACCTCTGCGTGGTGACTGCTTTCCCTAACTTAATAAGCTATAGCACTATCTGTGATTGCCCTTTGTTGGTCGTAAAAGAGCCTACAGAGGACCACTTGTCTTTTCTTTCTCTTCGCCTCAGTTGGGAGTCGGTCGGGTCGCGTGATTGCGTGCGAGTCGTTAACTGGCCAGCCCTCGCGTCTAAGTCATCAGCGCGCGTCTATCATACCCCCTCTCGTGTGCGTCCGTTTTCGAGGCCTCAGCGTCTATACGAACAAGTGCGGCTAAGATCGTTCCCACGCTCGCTCAATTTTCCGTTTCACCCGGCTAAGCTAGCGTCATCAGGTCAGCGCAACTCCGTTCGATTGGCCAGCGTTACAAGCAATTATCGTAGGCGTGCTCCAATCGGGCCAGCGACAATCTTATCAGGTGTTACGCAATCCATATCGAGAGGCGGCGTTCCCTCAATTATAACAGCGGCGACGACTAAGGCAATCTATCCTACCCAATCCATAACAGTGGCGACCCAATCGAAACAGTGGCGACCCAATTATAACAGTGGCGACAGAGTTGACGAACCATGACTGACGAATACACCGATTTAAAAATGATGCTGCAGCAACAGCTTAAACTGATGTCCGTTTTAACCGAAAAACTCTCCAGTTCTTCCCTTCATGCAGGTCCGAGCGTCAATTCTCAGTCCATGGACCATGTGGTTAGCGGCATCAGCGAATTCCTCTACGACGCCAAGGCCGGGGTAACGTTCGAATCCTGGTACAAGCGGTACGAGGACCTGTTCACCGTTGACTTGGCTTGCCAGGACGACGCGTGGAAGGTCCGGCTGCTTCTTCGCAAACTTGGTACGCTCGAACACCAGCGCTACACCAACTTCATCTTACCGAGAAACCCACGCGACGTTACCTTTGACGACACGGTCCGAACGTTGTCACAGATTTTTGGCGAGCAGTCCTCTTTGTTCAATGCTCGTTACCAATGTCTGCAGCTGGTCAAACGTGATGCCGACGACTTCATCACGTACGCGGGCATGGTCAACCGTGAATGCCAACGTTTTCAACTTGGCTCGCTCACCGAGGACCAATTCAAATGCCTGATCTTCGTCTCTGGCCTCCAGTCTCCACACGATGCCGATATCCGGACGCGCCTTCTGTCCAAGCTACAACAGGATCGATCAGTCACACTCCAGAACCTGGCCGAGGAGTGTCAAACGCTGCTCAACCTGAAGCACGATTCTGCCATGATCCAGAACGCCGCCGCACCTGGTATGGTCCAGGCAGTCACAGCACCGAGGGCGCAATCGTCCGCGCGCCCCACCCAATCCGACCGAGCGAAGTCCCCACCCTACGCGTGCCGATTCTGTGGTGCCTGGCATTTCCACCGCGACTGCAAGTTCCGCCAGCATCGTTGTCAACGTTGTGGCAGGGTGGGGCACCGGGATGGTTACTGCCATCCTCCATCTCCCAAGGGGGCCAAAACTGGGCTGGCCCCCACCCGCGATCCAAAGAAGAGGTCCCGACCCAGACGCACACCCAAACCTGGTCCGGTTGGCAGCTCCCTGAGCTTGCTGGCCACGTTCCAAATCAACGCTGCGGATCGGAGAAAATTCGTCGACGTCCTGATCAACGGTCAGTCGGTCCGATTGCAGTTGGACACTGCGTCGGACATCACAATCATCTCCGAGGATCTCTGGCGAACCCTTGGCAAGCCACCTTTCGAACCGACCTCCCAATCTGCCACCAGCGCCTGTGGTGGTCGCGTGCAGCTAACTGGGCAGCTGCACTGCTCCGTCTCCTTCCGGGGCGCCACGTTCAACGCGATCTGCTACATCACAAAGGCGAAGCTCAACCTGCTTGGTCTCGACTGGCTCGAAACCCTTGGCTTGGCCGATCTTCCTCTTCGGGCCATCTGCAACGTGGTACATTCCCCGACAGTACCAAACGACCGAACCGACGACGAAGCCAGTCAATCCGACCCCGTGTCCCAGGATTGTCAACAAGCCTCAAAGATGCCACCACACCAATCACCAGTTCCTCGGCATCCGCCAGCAAAGCCGTGGTCTCGAGTGCACATCGATTACGCTGGCCCTATCGATGGCATTTCCTATCTGGTCGTGGTCGACGCCTATTCCAAATGGCCGGAAGTGGTCGCCGTCAACCCACCAACCGCATCCGCCACTCTGGCTTGTCTCCAACGAATCTTCAGTCAACATGGCCTCCCCGAGGTTTTGGTGTCCGACAATGGTACCCAGTTTACCTCTTCCATCTTCGAAGAGTTTTGTCGCCGACACTGCATCGAACACCTCCGCTCACCGCCTTACCATCCCCAATCCAATGGTCAAGCGGAGCGATTTGTCGACACATTCAAGAGGGCGCTTTTGAAATCTCGCGGGGAGGGGACCGTGGATGAGTGTCTTCAAGCCTTCCTGCTCTCATACCGGTCCACACCGAATCCAGCTACGCCAGGAGGCCAGTCACCATCTGAAGCATTGATGGGCCGCAAGCTACGCACAATCAACGAAGCGCTCATCCCAACTGAGAAGCCACCTAGTCACTCTGGTGCCTACATCAAGCATAAAGAATTCGTCGTCGGAGCCCCAGTCTACGCTCGCGATTATCGAGCCGGTCATCCTCGCTGGATCAAAGCAACAGTGACAGCCAGGCGAGGTGACATGCTGCATGATGTCTCCGTGGGTGATGACACCTGGGTTCGCCATCGCAATCAACTTCGTCCGCGCCACGGAGAAACCTCCACGCCAGCCAGCCATCCCGTGCACCTGCCGCTGCACATCCTGCTGGATACCTTTGGAATGGCTCCACAACGGGAGACCACGGTCGAAGCCGCTCAATCGACGCCGCGTCTCGAAAACCCACCTTGCCGACGAACAGAAAGAATCCGGAGGTCACCGAAATCCCTCCAGGTCAATCCTTGCCAGAAGCGGTACGCTTTCTCTTCAAAGGGAGGTGTTGCGGGCACGTCAAATATTCCCGCAAAAACGCGCCAGAAACCCCAGCAGAATGGCTGTGGAAAGCGAGGGCCAATTCCTCCCCACAACGCAGCAGAGCTCAGCCACTCCGAGACGCGGCCCAAACTGCGCACCTTCTGACAATGGTCATTTACAAACTACCACCTCTTCGTGGTGACAGTTTTCCTTAACTTAATAACCCATAGCACTCTCTGTGATTGCCCTTTGTCGGTCGTAAAAGAGCCTACAGAGGACCACTTGTCTTTTCTTTCTCTTCGCCTCAGTTGGGAGTCGGTCGGATCGCGTGATTGCGTGTGAGTCGTTAGCTGGCCAGCCTTCGCGTCTAAGTCATTAGCGCGCGTCTATCGTACCCCCTCTCGTGTGCGCCCGTTTCCGAGGGGTCAGCGTCTATCCGAACACTTGCGGCTAAGATCGGTCACACGCTCGCTCAATTTTCCGTCTCACCCGGCTAAGCTAGCGTCATCAGGTCAGCGCAACTCCGTTCGATTGGCCAGCGTTACAAGCAATTATCGTAGGCGTGCTCCAATCGGGCCAGCGACAATCTTATCAGGTGTTACGCAATCCATATCGAGAGGCGGCGTTCCCTCAATTATAACAGCGGCGACGACTAAGGCAATCTACGCTACCCAATCCATAACAGTGGCGACCCAATCATAACAGTGGCGACCCAATTATAACACCCGGCTTGCCATGGCAGCGCAATCTCGCAGTGGGTACCAACTTTTCTTTTAGAAGCTTCCATTAGTTTTAATGCGCTAGTCTTGGACTAACTAGTCCATCAAATTCCCTTTCATACATTTGCTCTAGTAGTTGATGAAGATCAGTGGTATCGCAGCGAAGTGAGTTGATCCTCCGTGTTCGATTAACTATCAGTGATGTGGATTGATCTCTCATAATCTCGTGCTGTTTGTTTGGTCTCAGTACGATCCAGCCCCATGGAGTTTTAACAGCATACAGATCATCAGGATCCCCGCGTCTCTGATCTAATGCCGAGTGTAGGTATCAGTTATCGCAACCAATCAAAAGTTCAACCCTTCCTTCCAGCTCCGGTAACCGTAGATCGGAGAGGTGGAACCATCTGTCGAAATCGTTGTTCCTGTTTCTCCTTCCAAGTTTTTCAGGGAGATGACTGCCTGACCTAATTGAATTTAATTGGACAGCTTCAGCCCCATCTATAGATAGAACAGTTACACTAACTAACTGGGACTCCACTTGACATTGGCCAGCAACGGTGCTAATGTTAAGTGTAGTCACGGACCCTTGAACCCCGATAACTTGAAGTAATGTTGAATCAATCAGTGAAGTATCTGATCCATTATCTATTAAGGCTAATGTTCGAATGGTGCCAGCAGGCCCAGAAACAAGCACAGGTAACAAGCCAAGCGACACAACAGAGCGTTCGATGTGACTGAGAGCAAAACTGGATCCTTCAGTGGTTGGTGTTCCGAAGTTGCTTCGATCAACGTGGAGTAGCGGGTGGTGCAGCAGCTTACAATTGTTCGACCCACAACACCTTCGTGATCGACAATTTAGTAGGTCATGATTCGGTTTGAGACAGAGCTGACACAGTCTATGGGCGCGACAGAATTCAAGACGTTTGTTGAGGCTGAGATTTCGGAAATCATCGCACTGATCTAAGTAGTGGCGTTGTTCACAGGAAAGACATTTAGGGAAATTTCGTTCTGATGAAGCGGCAATGTTTAGGCAGGCGGCATATCCCCGAGAGTTTAAGCTTCTGCCTCTATCGGTGATGGCCGGTGGTCCGCAGGGACGTGCGGCAAAGGACAAGTAAGTATCGACGACGTCTGCGGTTTCATCCACGAAATCTGTCAAATCAATGAAGTTCGGTTCTCTTTCAGTGCGGATAACTCTGGCTGCATGCTCGGCCCACTTGAATTGCAGATGGTTAGGCAGCCTTCTGATGATAGAGCTGATTGTTCTGGAGGCGTTCAAATCGGATTCATACTTCAATTATTTCAACGTCAAGTAGCATGAACGCAGTTTCACAGCTAAACGAGACAGAGCCGCGAAATCATTGGGCCTGATGTTAGGGCCATCAGTTAGAGCATTAATGTGAGTCCTAGCAATCATGTGGGGCCGTCCGAAGCGTCTGCGCAAAATGTTCATTGCTTCTTCAAAACCTTCACCAGGGTCGAGTATTAAGCAACTTTCGATAGCTTCTTTGGCTTCGCCACAACAGTACTGTATCAGATATGAAAGCCTGATAGTTGGATCGGAAGTAGTTCTGGAAACATTGGCTTCGAAGCATCGCATAAACATCCAATAGCGGGCAGGATCTCCATCGAATGTTATCTGTTCACGTTTTGGAAGACAGGATGACGTGAGAGGACCAAAATTGCTGGATTTGCTTTCCGGACACAGGTTACTGTCAGTTTGAAAGCCGGAGCAAAACGCCCCCGACTGGGATCGAAAGCGGCCACCAACGGATGCCGACGTACCAACCAACTGAGCCACGGACGGGACGCGCTGATCGCTATTAACAGGTTTCACAAATGACGAGCAGATGGCAACTTCGGGAGAAAACACACAGTCGTCGGCCGGAATAAATCGCGGTCGTTCATTAATAAGCGCATCCGACTCAAATTCAGGTTCGCAGTAGTCCTTAACCTCAAACGTCTTCGCCTGCAACATGCGCATGCTCGTTACAGCCGACTCCAACAGACGAATACGGGATTCAGCTCTTCGAAGTTTCTCAGCATCAGTAACGTTAACATCATCAAGAAGATTACCAGAAACGGACATGATTGACCTATCCAACTTATGTACCAACGATACTAAGCCTAAACTAAGTACGTCGTATGAAGACTAAACTAGAAACTACGAACAAATAAACCTAGACTTAACGCACGGTCTGGGCAGAAGAATAAAACGAATTAACCTGTAACCGTGGTTCTATAAGGCATATTAAATACAGTACGTGGCTTACGAATAGGTTTTGCAATCTTGATGCAAGTGGGCAGAAAAGATACAGAGTGGGGCAGAACGAGTATTTGGGCAGTGTCACAGTAACATAATAATATGAATGACCTTGAAACGTCAAGGAGGTGTCAGTGATTGAGTGAAAGGAATAAATATACGATACGTTAACCGCTTGTAGGGCGCAGTAAAGCAGTGTAAATGAGCAAGATAATTAGGGAATAAAGATACAGTGTCCTCATGTAAGCGATCCAGTTTTGGATATATCAAAGTTCCTTTTGGATTTTACAGTGTGCATCGAATTCAGCTGAAACCGAATGCGAAACCGTTCGCCCTTGGTCAACCCCGACCCATTCCGCTAGCAAAACGTGAAGCTGTCTCAGCAGCCCTGCAAGTGAGGCTAGCAAATGATTTGATTGAACCCATCGACTGCTCTGAGTGGGTGCATCCAATGGTTTGTGTCATGAAAAAAGACGGTACTGTTCGGATATGCAAAGATTTGTAGGCCCTGAACAAACAGATCATCGTAGAGCGCTTTGTTTTGCCAATTAATTATGAACTCATTGTACGTTTAGCTGGTGCAACAGTTTTTTCAAGATAGATTTGAAAAGCGCATTTTTTCCATATGCCATTGACCGATGATTCCAAACACCTAACTGCCTTCCTTGCTCCTGATGGCCTATTTCAGTACAAAGTCTTACCCATGGGTTTGAGTTCCGCGACCGTCGCCTGGCAAAATTCACGACTCACACCCTGGCAGGTATCGATGGGCAGGTTGCCTACATGAATGATATTTGTGTTTTCGGCCGCTCACAGGAAGAACATGATGAAAGGATACGCAAAGTCCTCCAGCGCCTCAGTGATCTCAATTTACGTCTGAACGCAGAAAAATGTCTCATAAATGCACCAGGAATTCAGTTTTTGGGACACCTCATTTCACACAGTGGCATCCGACCAAGTGATAAATACATCAGGGCCATCTCTGAAGCGCCAACACCCAAAAACTTGACAGAACCAAAGTCCTATTTAGGAATGTGCTCTTATAACCTGCGTTATCTGCCGGATTTTGCGACTGTGGCAGATCCATTACGACAGTTAACAAAGAAAGGATCGTCGTTCGTTTGGGACAGCAATCAGCAAAATGCCTTTGATGAACTGAAAAGGAGAGTTACGTCTGCTTCCTTAGTTGTCATTTTTGACGAATCTTGCCGCACCTTTGTGTCCACTGATGCGTCTGATGTCGGTCTCTGAGCTGTCCTCTCACAAATACAAAACAGAGAGGAGAAAGTTTTTGCCTACGCATCACGAAAGCTATGAGATTCCGAACGGCATTATTCAGTTGGGGAAAAAGAAGCCCTTGCATGTGTGTGGGCCCGTGAAATGTGGCATTTATTGCTGTTCGGTCATCGTTTTATTCTGCGTACTGATCATTCAGCCCTAACAGCTTTTCTCAGAAGTGGATCTAAAGGATCTCGCCCAATGCGAATCGAGCGCTGGTATGCCAGGCTGATTAAATATGATTTTGAAATTGTGCACCGGCCAGGTCTGCAAAATCAGATTGCTGACGGCCTATCTCGCTTACCCGTGGTGTTGGAAGATGAAAAAGGGAGACTCAGAGAGGCGGTACTAGTTTACAGTCTCGGAGCTAACCTGTCTGCTTTGACTATCGAGGAACTGCGAAGGGAAAATGCTAACGATCCTTTACTGCACGAGATCATTGAATTTGTGCAACAGGGCCGGCCCAAGAATAACAAAATCCCCGGTGAGTTCAGTCCGTATTATGCGATTCGACATGAACTATCAGTGGTAGATGGTTGCCTGATGCGTGGTTCGGTGTTTGTAGCTCCGCCCCAGTTGATATCCAAGATAATAGCTTGCGCATATGAGGGACATCCAGGTATAGTTCAGACCAAAAATCGAGTGAGACTCTAGTGGCCACGAATGGCATCTAGCATTGAGACATTGGTGGTCAACTGCAACGCTTGCCGATTAGCGGACAAAAGTTCTTTGCCCGTTAAAGCCCCGACACAGCCAATTGCTTACCCGATGAAAACATGGATCAAAATCGCCATTGATATTATGGGCCCTTTCACCACTGCTCCTACGAATAAGCAAAATATATTTGTTGCTACATGTTTTGACAATAGATGGCCTGAAGTACACATGCGCGACCAAGTTACTACTTCGGTTGTATTACGTTGGCTTAAACACTTGTTCAGCTGTTTCGGTCCACCGCACGAACTAGCAACGGATAACAGGCCACAAATTTGTAGCCACGAATTCGCAGATTCTCTACATTGCCATAACATTAAGCCCTCCAGAACTGCGCCCTACAATCCTGCAGCCGACGGCATGGTCGAGCGTTTAAACCGGTGTCCAAAAGAAGTTATACAAGCCATACACATAAGAGGTTCGGACTGGGAGGATGCAGTTTTAACCGCGGTATTTTCCTACAGAACATGTGAACACAGAGCCACCGGAAGAACGCAAGCGGAGCTGGTGCTAAGAAGGCCCTTACGCACAAAGTTAAATGCTGTACATAACCTTTTAGCAGCGAGAGATTCCGAAGTTTCAAATCGCATAGCATCTTACCAAAATTCCTACGCTAAAGCATCGACACCAATGCAGCCCGTGACATATGTTCGCGTCAAAAGCAGGGTGACAAAGAAAGGCACACCTTCGCTTTCCGCCCCAGTGCGTATCGACCGTACGCTTGGCCCGCGCACCTGTCGATTAGAGAACGGCCTAATTGTCAACGCGCGTCGACTCCACACAGCTCACGGACCAGCTAATCAGCCCGACCGATCTGCGCATGAAGACCCGGCTGAGTTACCATTACCACGACGTCAGCTGCGTCGGTCTGCAAGAACGGTGAAACCTATTGATTGCTACGAACCAGGTTGAGGCGGCTTTTCGGAGTGAGGAACGATAATGTGGTAACCATGTGAACAACATCGATTGGCTCAATCTCATTGGTTGGCTTGCTGACGCATTCCTACCTTACTATTGGTCGTGTGTCTGTCGCTTGACTTTCCGTTTAACAAGGGATTGAGCCTCGGTTGCACTTGGTTAATTTACGAGATACATTTTTACCTGTTCTACGGCTTTCTTGATACAACAGGTACGACCCAATGATCACTAAATTTATGTTACAAACTAGGCAGATGGCACTTACACTACTGGAGCGTTAGCGGGCATTTCGTAGCCAAATAGCAACCGAGCTCCGGTTCCAAGCTACGAGCGAAACTGTCGTCCGACTTAAAGCACTACTAAAGCAGGCAAAGGAATTAGTGTTTTTTTCGGAAATTCACACCGGAAGCAAGTTTGAAGGAAGTGAGTATCTTCCTTTGCAATCCTGCAGCCACTCCCCATGCATTGTGCAAACTGAGTTGGCAGAGGGGCTTATCATATTGCTACTGAATCCGACTCCAAGCGACTCGCTGATAATGCCACAAAAATGGCTAGCGGCCGATCATACAATGGTCGGCATAAGCTATCATCCTGCCTACAATTGCCACGGATCTTCGCTGAGAACCGAAACACATTTTTGCACGTACACGATGCTCAAGGCCTCCACACGCAGATCGCAGAGCTTAGCTTGAGCCAGGCAACAAAGGCATGGAATCTCATCTCCATTACCGTGACTTGGTTGCATTCATGGGTTACGAATGCCGAGATCGCGATTCTGGGTGTGTCCTTGTTCCGACACGATCGTCTTAGCAGGGGAGGTGGTGCTATCCTATACTATAGTAATGACTTACAATGCAAACCAGTGGATTACCCGGAGACGTGGGTAACCGATTCGCTATAGTGCCGTTTGCGTCTCAGACACAACGACAACAGTTTCGTGACAGTCGTATGTCGCTCCCCATCGTCCACTCTAGAGATGGATTCCTATCTAATAGCATCACTGACGTAATGTTTGCCCCCAACTTACAGCCACCTTCTTAACTACGGCAGTGTCAATGGGCAGGACTTGGAAACTCCGGCATCCCCAGCGAAACACACAAGGCCGAACTTCAAGGCCACAGGAACTAGACAAACATGTACCTCGAATTCGATGCTCAACATCAAGCTCCAATCCAGTAGAGTGTAACCAGGCCGAAAATACCAGCAACTCTCCAGAGTTAGCCACCCCGACACTGGCAGCTGCTCATAAAAATGTGTTCGTTACGCATTTTTCATCAGAACCATCCGCCACGTCGAACACTTAAAGGGCCGACAACATACACTTCCATTGTTGCAACCCATATGAGATATGCAACTCCCATCGTAAACAGGCCCGCTGCGGAATACTGCAGAATACTACTACTACTACTACTACTACTACTACTACTACTACTACTACTACTACTACTACTACTACTACTACTACTACTACTACCCTTACCATCATCAGCCTCAAGACACCATCAGCAGTCCAACTAAAGAAAGCAGCCACTGGTCCCTCCAAAAAGAGAACATGAAACAACACCAAAATTCTGACTGTTATACGCTCTAATGTGACTGGATCCGGGACGAAGTCCATAAAATATAAGATGCTAAATGACAAGAAACAGGGGTTCATGCTAAGCCGATTAATATGATGCGCCTCATCAGTCACCCAAACTCCTTGCACTACGGTGAACCACGGTTACTCCAGTTAACCCTTCAGTCAGGTAATGATGCAGACACAGTTCTGTTGTCAACCACTCTCCTCCGTACGACCACATGCACAGTACGAATATTTCCCCATGTTCCTTGGAACGAACGAACGACAGCAACGCCAACAAAATGCGGATGATCTCTGTAAATAACATGACACGAAATCTACCCTTGTTCACGGTGTCCCCGTGCTCCAGGCATTAAGCGAGCTAGAGGACAAAGTACATGACTGGGATGAATGTCGTTTTGTTCGTGAAGTGCTCTCACTTAAAAATGCACTCACTACTTCGACATCAAACTTAGTGATGTCGCCTAACTACAAAGGGGTGATCCCTAAATAATAAAAACATTATTGCATACCGAACAGATGGCAAAACATGTGGACAAAATGTGGTACAAAGCCTAAGATGTTGCCAGCCGAAATAGGTATAAAGGCGATAAGCACCGGGTCCCAGCTAGACAGTGTAACACTGAGCAAACAACTTATCAATACGATTCTGTCACCGTGTAGCTCAGAATGGAGACAAAGCCAAAACATACTGGCAGCTGAAGGAGGACAGGATGATCACCCTCTTGTTGGTGCTGAGTGCTCTATACAGCAACCTGAACTAGCCCTAGGGTCTGCGGCATCGGTCCTACAAAAATACGATCGGCAGCCGACCCCGCAAGCGTCAGCATAGACTCTCACCGGAAATCAGCATTCACAAATTTGCTTCTAACCACCGATACCCTCACCTACTCGTGTACCAATGCAAAGGTCTACTCAGCATGCTAACCGAACTTTGTATTCGTCAGGTCTCCGCAGCTTGGGACTTAGTAATGATCACCGAAACATGACAGCACATTTGGATCACAGATGCTGTGATTACTCTAACCGGCATGGCTTCCATATGAAACGGTCGACCCAGCGGAGAAGGCGGCATGCTCCTGTATTATCGATCCGATCTGCATGTTGATATCATTGAGGACCCAGAAACGAAAGTTGTCAATTTTCTTTGGTGTCGTATGCACATAAGACGTGGTGATGTGTGTTTACTAGGAATAGTTTACCGCACTCCAATGTCCACCTTGCAAATGAATCCGTGCCTAGTTTATGCAATGAAGCGAGCCCTGGCACAACCACACAGTCACCTCCTTCTGGTGAGGAACTCCAAGCTGCAAGCAATCAAAGTTCCAGTATCGCACAGAGAACAAGTTAGGGATGACTTGCAATAGTTAAACACTGATGTATCACTGCACGACCCTGTCACTTCTCTCACGCGATTCCGAACGGGTGGCACACCCTCTGTTTTGGGCCTTGTGCTCACCAGCGGAGAACTAATGAAAAATGAACAATGAATTTATACGGGTTAAGAAGCGTTGCTTTACAAGTCCCGTTGGATAGTTGGTGGGGATATCAACATAACGATAATGATGATAAGGATGGTAAAATAGTTAATACATTAAATATGAAAATAAGGACTTATCGTTTGCTTCGCTGCAATCCTGCGATCTTCTTACATTCACAGCACTCACAGTTAACAACATATAATTCCATGGTAAACTCCAGGTGTAGGATGGAGACGTAGTGCTAAGTGATAAAGTGTAAGTGGATGAGTGCATCGTCCAACCGTCTTTTAAATACTGTTAGTGTCCGTGCAGAGACGACCGATTCTGACAGAGCATTCCACGGGTGACGGACACGAATGGAAAAGAAATTTCTGCGGCACTCCAGACGACTGTATTGTTCTGCGAGTTTTAGTGAGTGGCCCCTCAGGTTTATATTGCTGCTGAGTTGCAGTAAAAGACGGCACACATTATGTGGGCCTCGCAGAATCAAGTATGCCATAATAATGTCGCCTCGTAGTCTGCGATAGCTTCCAATGAACAATCCTAGTCGTTTCAGCCTCTTCTGGTGGGAAAGATTGCGCATTCCAATTACGTTCTTAGATGCCCGGCGTTGTGGCTACTCCAGTGCATTAACGTCGTGTTTCAGCCATGGATGCCAGGCTTGAATTGCATATTCGACATGGGGGCGAACATACGCACTGAGCATTTGTCGAAATATGGAGCTGTTTATTTGTCCAAACGCCCGCCTCAACAGCCCAACGTGTTGGTTCCCGCTCTTCGAGGCCTTTTCGGATTGCCTGGAGCAACCCAAGTCATCTTGAACCAGGACATCCAAGTCCTGTTCGAGAGTTGATTGTTGCAGTACATCCGTTCCGAGTCGGTATGAGTAGCTGCCGTGATGTCGGATGGAAAGCACCTTGCATTTACTGACGTTGAAATGCAATAAGTTTTGGATCGACCATTGATACACTGTATCTAAGTCACTTCGGAGCACATGTTGGTCGGCGTTCGCCTGGATTCTGCGCCAGATCTTGATATCGTCGGCAAACATTAGGAAGTTTGAAGAGATTCCCTGTGCAAGGTCATTAATAAACACCAAAAACTAACGTGGACCTAGAACTGAGCCTTGCGGCACACCACACGCAACTTGTATGGGGTCCGATAAAGAGCTCCGAACTCTGAGCACTAATTGCCGTTGAAGTAGAAAGTTGGCGACCCGGCTTAGAAGAGGGTCTTCGATCCCGTAAGCCTGCAGTCTGGATAATAGTATCCGATGGTCTAGACGATTGAAAGCCTTGGAAAAACCTAGGTAGCTCACATCAACACCTACTCCAGCGTCAGCTGCCTCGGTCCATCTACTGCGTGCAATTAGTAAATTCATCATCATCATCATCATCATCATCATCATCATCATCATCATCATCATCATCATCATCATCATCATCATCATCATCATCATCATCATCATCATCATCATCATCATCATCATCATCATCATCATCATCATCATCATCATCATCATCATCATCATCATCATCATCATCATCATCATCATCATCATCATCATCATCATCATCTCATCATCATCATCATCATCATCATCATCATCATCATCATCATCATCATCACATCATCATCATCATCATCATCATCATCATCATCATCATCATCATCATCATCATCATCATCATCATCATCATCATCATCATCTCATCATCATCATCATCATCATCATCATCATCATCATCATCATCATCATCATCATCATCGTCATCATCATCATCATCACATCATCATCATCATCGTCATCATCATCACCAGCATCATCATCAACAGCAGTACGTCAGCCATTTGAACTGATGCTTCGCTGCCATACAACCATGAGGAACTGTGAAATAAAGAATAAGAAGAGGGAGCGAAGGGGGACTTACCTGAAAACCTTAATGCCCTAAGCAAACATTCTGGGTAAGGCGCCTACACCTTGTGTAGACAACAAACTGTCGCAAACAGCTGGCTATTGTGCAAAGATAAGGCGACATGGGCGAGACAGCTTCCATGCGGCTTTCACTGCCCCTCGTCATAATCAGCCATTACCCAGCAGATAACTCAGCACTAAACACACTTTAAACAGACAATCCGATTAGGAGACGGCAGCAGACGCGCCACTGGTGTCGGTTGCGAGTCGTGTCCTGTAAAGACTCGAGCCAAGCACAAGGTGAGTCACGTGGACTCCAACCCGGAAGGCAAGACGGACCAACGGCACCCGGTTTGGTTGTCAGTGACTTCAATTCCCGCTGTCAAGTCAACTTCTGTCCATCTCGAGCCTTGCGCCATGCTACACCTGGTGGACTGAACAAGGCCCTCCTAGGTAAGCGGTGACCAGGCATACGTAGCACGTGCCCGAGCCAACGCAACTTATTCAGTGCTATCTGTTATTCTAGGGAGCTAGCAAATTAGTAAATTAGTTGTACATGACCGCTGTCGACGGAAACCGTGCTGTTCAGGAGTGATGAGGTTGCAGTTTTCCAGATAACCCACCAGTGAACGGCAATTATGGATTCCATGATTTTGGAGAGTATAGGAAGAAGGGATACTGGGCAGTAGTTGGAGGGATCAGTTCTGATTTCCCCATTGTGAATCGGGGCTATTATTCCAAGCTTCCACATGACGGGAACTTGGTTCTGGTCTTAGCAACACTGGAAAAACTGAGCTAAAGGTCCTGCCAG
Organism: Dicrocoelium dendriticum; assembly: GCA_944474145.2. Lineage (NCBI taxonomy): Eukaryota > Metazoa > Platyhelminthes > Trematoda > Plagiorchiida > Dicrocoeliidae > Dicrocoelium > Dicrocoelium dendriticum. The sequence goes on along the minus strand of OX104062.1, from coordinate 60,921,815 downwards.
TTGGCTTGCTGCTACTCTCAATGCCTCTGGACGAGTGGTATCGACACCCGGCGAGCTGTGTTTGCGTAGAGAAGTCAGCTTTTGCAATACAGCCTCTGCGGTAAGAGTGCTGTGTGTTAGTCCTGGCGACCAGAAGACAAAGCATGGTAGATCGCTTGGTGGCAAGATCCTTTGAAACGCGGGGGCGTATTGCATCTGCAGCGCGTTTGTTGCTTCCACAGCCGTTCTTTTTGGGCCATCAGCCGTCTTGAGCGGAGGAAATCCTTGCCTCACTTTTCGTAGGCTAGTACAGCAGTACTTGTACAGCAGTTTGTGGTTAGCAGTGAAAGTTTTTGCAATGTTCTGCTGATAGGTGGCTTTGTCTTCTCGTAACAGTTTAGTGCAGTGGTTACGTTGGGCTACGTATTTGTCCCAAGTTTCTGGTAGTGGAGTTTTCCTGTACACTCGCCATACTGCGTTGCGTACTGTCATCCATTTTCGAGTTCTGCTCCTGACGAAAGCAACTGATTTGCACTTATGGTAAGCTTTTATCTCTGAAGCCTGTGCAATCAGCTGACTGAATTTTTTGACGAACTCGAGTCAGGCGACTTCCGGGGGTTCTTCTTCGAGGAAAGACCAAGTTGTGGTGCTGACGAGCTGGGCGAGTCGGTCGTACCTTGTGATGGTTCGCACAGTCGCATCGTTATCATTCCGATATTCTGCATAGCAGACGAAATTGAAACTGATGACTGCGTGATCACTGCGACTCAACGGGCAGTCTAAAACCAACGCATCAATCATAGGCTCCTCGTTGGTAAGTACAAGATTTAGCACAGATGACCTGTTACCAGTTCTGAACCGAGTGGGCAAAGTGATGTGATTGTAAAGAGGAACAGTGGTTACTAGATCTTGTAGATCGGTTTTGAATTGTTCTCCGATCGTGGCAGGGGCTTCTAAACAATGTACGTTGAAATCACCCATGATAAGAATGTGACTGTGCTTTTGTTGTAAACTGCACCTTAAAGCAGCCGCTAGGTGGCAGTCGGTTTCGGGTGTTGAGTTAGGGGCGCGGTACACCAATACAATAAGGCAAGCGTCCCTGCCTTTTAACTGCAACCGGCACCAAAGAGAGTCGGGGAACTGCGAATCTGAATCCTTCACGGCTTCGTACTGTAAGTCGTTTCGGTAATACTTGATTACCCCTCCTCCTTTTGTGAGCCTGTCTTTCCGGATCAGCGACATGCCGGGTAGCGAAACTTCAGCGTCCGTCATTTCCGTGTGCAACCATGTCTCGGTGATACCAATGACATCATACGTCCCGGAAGCTTGGCGATCTTTCAGTTCAGCCAGTTTGTTAGAAAGACCCTGAGCATTCGTATACAAGCAGGCCAGTTTCTCGATCTCTAGGAGCCCACAGTGGGGTGAATCTGTCAAGTGTGGGAGAAGGCCGACCGATGGGAGGTCGGCAGTTACTCGTTTTTATGGGACAATAATACCTCGTTTGCAATTTGATTCGGTCAAGGTGCGTCCCAACCTTCGTTTAGACCTACGTCACAGTCAATTAAAGCAGCAATCAAGTTACGCTTTTGTACATTCGTCGGTATGCTTGCTGCTTCAGTTGCTTTAGTATTTGAGCTGTGCAAAGTGTTTGCGACCTTTAACCGAATTTCGGAAGGAAGATGTTTCCGATTTCTCCGCCATCGATCCAAAACATCCTTTGCTTGTTGCGCTGACTGAACCACAAGTTTTAGGATTCTAAGGCCGCATCCTCTATAATTTGGTGAGAGAGGTATCCTGGTGAGCGATAGTGCCACAAAATTATCCAAAGAAAGTGTTTCACGAATGAACCGCCACAGTTCTAAATCGTGCTTTCCTCTTGAACATCGTTAGAAGGATGTTCTGGCAAACCATGTATGAAGATTGTGTTTAGGCGGTCTTGCTTGCTGTGCCCCTCCTCGGTGTTTCGTTTTGGTTGTCGCGCACTCCAAGGGACATCAGGATAGGTGACTATCCCACAGGATCCGTGTTTTAGCGCGCTTGCGGAGAGTAAAACGCTTTCTACGTCAGTGGAGGATTCTAGGATTACTCGAATAAGTCTGGGTTCTCCACAGTGTGGCGAGTTCGGATGACGAGTAATTAGCAACACGTTTATGGGCTTGGCTTTGGTGCGCATCTGCGTACACAATGAGTTCCATCGGTCTTGATCGTCTGATAACTTATCCCGCAATGTGATGGCGGTAGCTTCAGGGACATTTGAGCATGCAACAGTCCGGGCGCTGTTGTGGGATCACTTTTTCGTCGATCTACGAAGTATGGTCCTCATTTGTCCTGACTTGTTGACAAGTGTTGATTGTTTGCTCTTTTTCTCTCTATTCACGTTAACGGTGCTTACAATGGAAAAGGACGCAACGGCGGCCTCTCGGTGGACCCTTGCAGCAATCTCTGCATATGTAAGCGATGTTATGGGTGGCTTAGTCTCGACAAGAGATATTTGAGCTACAGGTACCAAGGGTTGGTGTTTGGCTGCTTCATCCTTGTTAATGCTAGATGTCAGGTCTAGTGGAATTTGTTTAACCAGACGTTTTGAATGGTGCTTGCTTTTCATTGTCGTGAGTACTGTTTGGTTCTCGTAGGTACAGTCTATTTTCGCCCGGCGTTCTACCAAAGTTGGAGAAGACAACGGAGATGGAGACGTGGCTGACTGCGGTTCAGGGGAAGCGGATTGTTCAGCATTCCGTTGCTTAGAAGCCGCTACGCTTCTGTGGTGCATACTCGTTTCCATTGAAGTAATCTTATTGTTTATCCTCTGCTCGGTTTCTGCCGTTAAACGGTCGTATTTCCCAGCTAGGATAAACAGACACTTAACGAGGGGTATGGTGGAACACGTAGTACAGAACCAAAATGCTTCTTGGGAGCTACTTTGCCCCCGTAACTGTTGTTGGGACACATGTGCACATTTCGTATGGTACCATTCCAAACAGTGCTACCAAGCCAGACCGACTTTTACTACTCGATGACATTCTCCTAACCCGCAAATGCCTTTCGCTTGGAGTCGCTTCGGTTTCGCCTTTCTGCCAATCAAAGTGGTAGTCCTTCGGAGCTCTCGAACTACCGTTCAATCACTCTGTTCCTACTTTTATCCCAAATAATAAGTATAGTTGCAGAGGCGCTCATGGGATGTCATGTGAGCAACAACATCCTGGTGACGCAGTAGCACGGATCCTCCCGAAATCGGACTTGCGCTACAAAGTTGCTTCTAACTCGAACAAGCTGAACAGAATCAGCCGATGCTAGAGTGGGAGTCGAGGTCGTTTAATTACCTTTCTCCAAAGCGTTCGATCCTTTGGACCACCGCATCCTCCTACACAAGCTTAGAAGTTATAGAATCGATGACCGTGTGCTCGTTTGGAGTGACAACTTCCTCACATAAGATCAGCTGAAAGTGGGAGTCCGACCCAATTGACGTCCAGTGTGGCGTACCCTAGGAATCGGTATTGGGGTCACGTTTATTCCTAACATTCATTAACGATCTTGCCAGTGCACTGTAGTCGAATTTTTACTATCTGCACATGGTTTTAAAATTTGACGTGATCTCAAGGCAGCGGATGAGCACATGGCACTGCAAAGGCATCTCGACAGGACTTATGCATGTTCCTCCGATGACCGGCCCTAGTACAACATGGCGAAGTGCAAACTTTTGAGTACACGCCATCGGGTTACCCGTGAATATCGACTTGGGGACCAGCAGTTGCAATATGTTTCCCAAGATAGCAAACTCCTGGTGATCGTGCAGCACGATATTGACTGCGCAAAACGGCTTAAAAGGTATCAAAAATAGCCATTCAACATCTTAGACTCTTACTGAGAGATTTCGGAAAATTTGAGGCATCAGTCTTCACGCAAGCGCTGAACACCTACGTGAGGCCCCACGTGGAATATGCGATCCAGGCCTGGCGTCTCTGGCGCAAACGCTACGTCAACGCACTTGAAGCTCCACAGCGCAGACTAACCAAACTCGCAAGAGGATTGTTTCACCAACTCTAGCAGCGCAGACTGCTGTCCCTGAGATTGTACAGTGGTGATTATCGACGTCAGGGAGGAGACCACGTCATGGTTTACTTAACACTGACGAACCCAAAACACCCTTGACGCAATCTTTTGCTGCGGAGCCAAAATACCAACTTGAGAAGCCATCAGCTTAAATTGGCTGCGCACTACCGTCGACTTCATTGTCGACGAAACCTTTCTTCCCTGCATGTGTTCCGTGCCTGGAATGCCCTTCCGACTCACGTTATCCATGCCTCCACATTAAAGCTTTTCAGAAACATCTTGATGACAAGATTTTCAACTTGCATTATTTGATATAGTCTGTTCCACTCGGAGGACGAAATAGCGCAAACCAAGCCATGAGCTTAACGGCTCTCGCCGCAACGTGGCGGTGAGGATACCTGCAGAAGTGTCCATGTGAGTAGCATGGATGTAGTTAAACTGGATTAGCTTATCACAGAAATATAAGACGGGAAATTTATTGAGCTCAAGTTCTCACAAGTCGAGAAATATACATTTCATTCAATTAGTTATAGCCGCATAAGAAAGACTGTGCCCGCATCATTGGAATACTTAGTCAGCTTGGAAAGCAGACCCAATTATGCTTATTTATTCCGTACTTCTGCGCCTCATTTAGCGTGGAAAGCAACCTTGCAAACCGGGACATGCCACCATCCACACTTGGTCCGTTCACCTCTATCAATTTTGAACGCCATGACGTACAGACTTATAAAATGCACAAAACTATACTTTTTCGGTGGATAAAATTATGTACCTCCTTCACTTATCAAACTCGGAGTTGTCGACAAATTTTTGCTGCTATGAAATATGTTTAATATATCCATGAACATTAGACTCATACCAACACAGTGGAAAGAAGCCACTGTCATACCGGGACATAATTCAGACTCCCTGTTTGCAACAAATAGTTAGCGCCTAATAGAGCATACATCTAACTTATCAAAAGCGATGGAGCGACATATAAAAGTTACAACAGTCGACTTCATACCATCACGAAAATTAATCCACAATTCTCAGCACGGTTTCCTGAGTGCGCATTTGTGCATAACGTCACAACGAATCTCCACACCATCTAACTGCCTCACAGGATAACGGCAAGTCTACAGACGCTATTTACCTCGATATGCACAAAGCTTTTGATCGCGTGCCACTCGGAAAACTAATATCCAAAATGATGTCGTGTGGAATCGAGGAAGCCGTACGTTCGTGGTTCAAATCCTATCGTAAAAGTCGAAGGCAGATGGTACAGATTCCGGAGCACAAATCAGAACCAACAGCAGTCACAAGTGTTGTAGTAGATGGTAGTGCTCATTGCTCCCTGTAGTCTTTGATGCGTGTTGACGATATTTTGGACGCAGTGCAATTCAGAACACCATAGGTTTTTGCTGCCCATATAAAAATCGCTTATACTTTTTACCCTGCCGCTATAAATGAAGCTACCAACCTGATGCAGTTCGACCTCCACTCGCTCGTAAACTGGTGCTCAAAGTGGAGAATGATATATACAATGAATGCGTGCTACCCTGTCTTACAAATACGACATAACATCTAGCAGTCTGACAATTTGTTATAAAGCAGTTAATATAAATGAAGACTGGTAGCTCAGGTTGTTCAGATGGCAGTTGAACAGTCCGCTAACCTTGGCAATTTAGTTCCACACGTTGCGTCACCAATCGAGGTGACATCATCAGTGCGTAGTTGAGTGGCGTGCAGTAGCGTAGAATAGCGTAGAGGAGCCTCGGTGAGAGTGCGTTGAGAGTGGTGTGCATGCGTTTCTTCTACCGCCGTGGTTGCCCGTGGAGGCTAGCACTACTATTGGTTGGGATTTCGATCCGCCTTCAGGCTGATTGATGGGCGAATGACATTTGACCTTGACACCTTGTGTTTCGTAGCCTCTGTCTACTTGCGCTTGTGAGCGAGTCTGTCATCAGTTCTCGTTGGCTAGTCACACGTTCCACCGGCTTCAATCGATTGAGTTGGCGTTCGTTCACCAGTAGTGTTGCGTACATTGCGTCAAGTTCGATGTGTCGATTAACTGAATTCATTGTAGAGTACCAAGTTGCCAAAAACTCCCTCGCGTGTTTTGTACTTCCATGTGCTAGGAGCTTTACATTCTCCAGATCGAAATGGTGGCCTTCTAGAACTTCATGCACGGAATACAATGAGTGTGGATCATGTCTTCTGACGGCCGCCTTGTGTTCGATGATTCTTGTACAAAGCTTTCTTCCAGTTTGTCTGACATAGTTTTTATCGCAGTTGCTGCATCTTATCTATTAGATGACATTGCACTGGTCGGCTTGATTGACTTGCTTTGGGTCTTGAGATCAATTTCCTTAGGGTGGCACTTGGTTTATGAGCCACAGAGATCCCAGTTGACTGCAGCAATCTTCCTGTTAGTTCGGAGACGTTCTTGATGGAGGGGAGCACTATTAGTTTGTTTGCTTGCTCATGTGACTGCTGCTGCTGTTGCTGAGACCTTAGTTTCTTTAGGCTTCTTCTGCTGAACTTTCTCGGATAACCATTATTTCTAAACACTTGATATAGGTGCTTTTCTTTCTGTTTCCGCACTTCGGCTGTGCTGCAGTGTGTTTCCGCTCTTTTGAGTAGGGTTTGAATGCAGCTCTTCTTGTGATTCATCGGGTGGTTGCTGTGGTACTTTAATGTCTGGTCCGTATGCGTCCTCTTCCGATATACGCACGTTTGAAGAAATCCGACGGTATTCCTAGTGACCAGTACGTCCAGAAATGGCAACTAGTTATCCTCCTCTAATTCAATCTTAAATTTGACATCCTCGAATGTGCTGTTGAGCAACTCGTCCGTGGTCTGTACTCTGTTATGTTTTACGATGACAATCGTGTCTTCCGCGTATCGTATTTAGAGTTTTGCGCTGATAGATGGCAATTTCTACATTACGGCTTTTGCAATGAACCCAGAATTTGGGGATCCAATGGGCGTTCCTCTCAGTTGCTGGTATACTTGTCCATCAAAGCGGAAATAAGTGATCTTGCAGAGGTTCAGGAGTTCCCAAAGACTTTCAGGTTGTACGGTTGTCCTAGAACTTATTTGATTCTCAAGTAGTTCCATCATGGTTTCTTTGGCTAATTCGTCAATATATCATACTCTTCTGGACTTGAGACTCAGATAGCCAGGCTCCTCCAACCACTCAGAACAAGTAACTTATGTTACTACAAAAGCCTAATACAGCATTGGAATTTTGTTAAGGACATTTGTCTTAAAGGTATATACACTCTGCATCTATCCTACACTTTCTCGTCCCCTATTATATTACTACACTACATTGTATACTCGCTAATACAAACGAGAAGCCATGGTAGTAGAAAATGTGAAATGAACATTCACGGAATGCTTATTAGGAATTAGAATACCACGAATGATGTGATAACTGAAAACTTAGTCCCATCTGATTGGGGCACATGAAGCACAACCTAATCATATTCGATAACTTCCTGCACAAGTAAATGTATGTTTTGGCCATGAGGTGGCAATACTACAATCACCATTATACAACCCAGAAAATAAGGAATTTTCCGTAGTGCAACAGATTGGCCAACCTTTTCCTTAACAGATGTACGAGGATCTAGAGCAAGCTACTATCCGAAATATTTGCTTGCAGTTCAGAGCACGAATTTGGCATAGGGACCAGCACCTATTTGACCCTGCCATATGTGCTCCACCTAGTGGTAGGTCACCTAATTCATTGTCTAGGATACGAACAAGGCCCAGAATGCATTTGATCCAGAAAACACGGTACGACAGAGGGTAGGTTTTGCAGTGGGTAGCATCTAAACTCACCGTCTTCATCTTTTTTCCTCCCATTACACGGCTCTGCCGACCCCAAGTTTGATAGCAATAACTGCGTCTATGTTCCCACCACTCTTCTTACAATCTAGTTATACATTTTCCTTTTCTAGCCGGCGTTCCTGCTACAGTATCATTTGGGTCCCACAACCCGTATTCTAAAACCCTAAATAGGCTTTAGAAAATCAGCCGTCATAATGTTACAGAATGTTTGTGCATAACTGATGTTTAAGCCCATTTTCCTTTTGTTCAAAATGGTTTTCTAAGTTATCCGTATTCATGTTTCCAAGGGTCTATCAATCCCACTAATGATATCCTGTGCAGCATTGGACAAGACGATACAAAACAATCAGGATTTATACCAATTCATAATGCAAAATCAATGTGCGTTTCGATCATATATTTTCTGGGCATTTGTTTTCGTTGCACTAGAAAATGCTTTTAATTACCTGAACGTGCATAGGTTGCTGGAAACAAGAATATATAAATTGTTTATTTATTTACAATTCATATCGTTCTTCAACACCATCTTGAAGGATGCCGGTTTTCAGACACAACGTACGTTTACAGTCCACCTGGATGTGACAGAAGTCCAAGACGTTCAAAATGATTGACGGGTCCGTTGTGTGGATGGATGCCCATGCATGTTGTCCTCAAAATTACCATGAAAACGGCAAGGTGAAAATCAAGCTCATGCGTCAGATAGCCACAACATCTTCCCCATCTGTCGAGACTCCAGATACCAACTGTTTGTCTATTCCCATGTGATTAACTATGCGATGCTCCATATTTTCATTGCAATTGGCACCATGGGTGACGAGCTTTGTTCCGAATAACATTATCTGACACCTGCGTCTGCGAACTGCTGTCATTCACTGTTTTCCTGGTCATGTATACGTGGTTTCATCCCGAACCGCGCTATTAGGCACGGTCACCCTCATACTGTGTGACATACCCACTTGCAGATTTGAACTCTTCTCCATTCACAGGGGTCACAGGGGTTCCTGAATCTAACCCCAACTCCATTAAAGACAAACTGTTGGCCAACCGAAAACAGTGGTATTCCTTATGTCTACAAATAAGCGTCCAAGCTAAACCGGCTAGCATGGTGCGCATTGTACGACATCCAAACTCGACCCACTACGGGGAACCATGATTATTGCCTGCGACGCTGCAGTCAGTAAAAGATATTGAGGCGGTGCTTTTTTCAGCCGCCCGCTTTCGGGTTGCCTCCCACGACATTCGGATTTTCCCCGACGTCTCTTGGAGCGAAAGCTAGCAAAGAAACTGGAACTCTGATGACTACTACCAGTGGAACAACAAAACGTTGAGCTTTATTCATTTGTACCGGAGCTTCAGGCACCGGATAACTGTGGAGCACAAACCCATGATGGGGAGGAAAAGCGTTGCCTCCATCAAGCACCCTCACTCGACTACTTGAAGGCCAAATAGATCATAGGAATGCCCTCAGCACCGAAGTACGAAGGGTGTGGCCCCGAGGTGATGAACCTTGGCTCCAGTCCAAACACAATGCGGAAAGTTGACTCAGAAAATGGCCTAAGTGTTATATAACCCTTCCCTCCGGTCTCCGAATAAAGGGGTTCAACATCAGACCCCAGCTGATCGAGAGCGATCGAACTCACAGTCCTCTCATAGTGCGTCTAGTAAGGCTTAGTTGCGAAGCAGGCCGCCTGCATGGTATACTTAGCTGTTGAATGGAAAACGACTTTCCCAGTACTTACTGGAACTGGAACTTCATACTGTGAAGAATATACCAGCGAATATGACGGGGTTCACAGCTCAATGTCGGCAGTGCACCCAGAAAGCGATTAGTCTCCGACCTCACACGGGTTAGCAGAAACTCGGACTTGGTATTTGCACTGTCAGACACAATGCCAACATTCGACGCACTCTATTGCATGTATACCAATGCTCAGGGCCTAGTCAACAAATTATCCGTGGTTCATTCTCGCCAAACCTCGATGACCATGAACCTGATAATGATAACTGAGACTTTGTTGCACGATGAAATCGCGGAGGCGGAGATCGTTCTACCTGATATGTCCTTCCTACGTAAAGATCGAGCTAGCAGGGGAGGTGGCATAATTTTCTCCTACCGCAGTGATCTACGTTTCCAAAGCGTTGACGAACCACGGCTTCAACTTGACGACTCAGTATGGTGCCGCCTGCAACTAAGACGTGCCGATCCATGATTAGTTGCCCTCGCATACCATCCTCCCATGTCCACACTGAAAATAGACAACCGTCTATCTTCGGCACTAAAAACTGTTATGGTTCCTCCCAACTCTTACTTTCTCCTCTTAGGGTACTTCAACTTGCAAGTACGGATGTTTCGGGATCAACTAGCTAGCAATTACGGCCGAAATAAAGGAATTAGTCGCCGGTCTACCACTCCAAAACCGCTTTAGTTCCCCTACGAGATTCAGAACGGGGACAAACCGAACATTTTAGACCTGGTTTTCACCAATGAGACACTTTTGATTGTCACAGTGACGTTGAGCAGCCTTCTGGAGCGAATTCGTCTTGCAATGCTGCTTTTCCGCCTCGTCTGCAACGCTGAACATGCTGACTGGTTAATCGAAGAAGTCCGCATACTAACACATGTTAACATGTTGTCCGACCTCCTTAAGGTCACTGGTTAGTCGTTTCTGGCGGGACAACTCCCTGATGTCGCCTGGAGAAAGTTCATCAGTCAGTACAACGCCTTAGTAATAAACGCATCAGTGACTCAGAGCGTTAGGTCAAAAGTGTAGTCTTTTGTGGGGAGCAAGACGCCGAAATGAATTCCATGAGCTTGTCACTATGGAAAGCATACAAATCCGACTCAAAAGCCGAAAACTTGATTGCCTACATAACTGAGCAAAACCACTCTGCCCAACTTGCGCGCGAAGATAAAATGAAGCACCATTAAAATGTGGCGGTGAAGTTCCCCTGCAACACTAAGCCACTTTACAGCTAAGTTAACAACTTCGTGAAGTGAAGCTTGGCGTCCCTCCTCTAAACACCGTCTGTGGCCAAGTGGAAACTGCCCAAGCGGCAGCTAATGGTCTTAAACATCAGTTCGTCTGTGCTTTTCACAAAGCATCACCATCTCATATTGTTCTCACACGTATCTCGTCACCTCCAGGTCTTAGTCACATCTTTTCCACAGCCGCGTATGTACTGAAACGACTACTGTCACTACGCGTGTATAGTTTCCCCGTCCAGATGGTATACGTCCCAACTCATTGATGGTAACTACCACGAACTTAGCTGAACTATTAGCTCAGTTATTTCAGCGCTGTCTGGACGAGATACAGGTCTCAACAATGTGAAAGAGCGTAATAGTCACTCCCATTTACAACGGAAGTAATATTTCAGTGATTTGCAAACTACCGCCCCATTACGCTGCTTCCCTCACTTGCTAAAGTCATGGAATCTGTCGTTAATGTTGTTTTTATGAGATAATTAAAAAGGCGCCACATCACGGTGCGAGCGCAGCATGGATTCAGTCAAAACCCCTCTTGTACCACGAATATTTTGTTAGCCAGTGCTAGCTGGACTGAAGCAGTCGGTGCTAAAGAAAGAGTTGATGTCGCTTACTTTGATTTATCCGAGACACTTGATCGCTTTGATAAGCGGATTCTTCTTCACAAGCTTTGGATAAGCGGGATTGATGATCCTATCCTGGGTTGAAAACATTCATTCCCATTCCAGCAACGCTTGAATGTGCGAGTACGTAGAATCCTGTCCGACCCCATAGAGGTTCACTGTAGCGTCCCTCAAAGCTCATTACTAAGGACACGGTTATTAATCTTGTTTATAAACATCCTTGCGGGAGTGTTGACATTGAACCTACTATTCTTTGCGGACGACCTCAAGATTTGGTGGGCCAATAAATGAGTAGACGACCAAATAGCTCTGCAAGGCGATCTCCAGAGGGCTTACGAATGGTTCCCTCAGAATTTGCTTGAGTTTAACGCTGTGAAGTGCAAAATAAGGAACATACGCCACCGCAGCAACTATCAATATCTACTGGAAGAACATGTCTTGGAGTGCGCTTCTCATGTATGTAATCTTGAGGTCCTTCTTCAGGATGATCCCGGGTGCTCAAAGCAGACTGACGGCAGGGAAGAAAGCCACCCAACACTTGGGCCTACTGCGGAGGGTGTTTGGCCGGTTTGATCTAACCTTCTTTGTCCAGATGCTCAATGCTTACGTGAGACCACAAGTTGAATAAGACATCCAAACTTGGCATTCCTGACAAAAACGTGACCTTACTGCTCTTGAGAAGCCACAACGAAGGGCGACAAAAATGTAAAGGGAACCTTCTACCTCCCTTGCCATTTGAACCTAAACACTAAGAGTTTCTAGTGAACAATATCGTCTTCTGCTAGGTGCTCTCGCGTTTAAATAAATGCACAAATGTTTTAGCATCGAATTCATAAAGACACACCATATCAGGCATGATCGAATGGGTATCAGATCCTCAACGAGCCCAACCATCTATACGAACTCTTACTGAAACTCAGCCACAACACCTTACTGAGAAACCACCTATTTGAAGTTGAGGACACAGTGTAGCCGGTTGGAATGTCACCGGAACTTTTTCTCCTTTTGTGTATCCCAGTCGTAAAGTTATTTCCGCATTTTGGCAATTCCGCACCTACGTTGTCCGAATTCAAAAATCGAATTGATGATACTTTACACCACCATTATTACGTGATTTAACCCAAGTTACTGGGACATACAAGAGCGTAAACAAACAACTTGCGCACTTGAAATTTGCGGTAATTTCAAGGCTAAGCTTATTGCTTCGTTGGTATGTCATTTTTGCTCTTGCGCTTACTCTACGGAAAAGTGTTAAGCGTTTCCTTTTATCTCCTTGATAAATCTGTTGTTCACTTGTTCCATCCGCTCTTGTCGTCCTTTTCATCTCACATTTGCCCTGAGAAACGTTACACCCACCCACCCACACCATACAACTAATTTTATAGACGTAATTAGTCGTCCTATTTTTTGGAAATGAATCCCCCAAAAAGCACACCAGTGCTGAAAGGAGCAGTGTACCATTTTGGTAAAACACTCATATCCTCTCCTTGTTCAGTACCCTCCCGATCTCTTCAGATGATCCCTCTTTATAAGGGATTCCCATTGTCCCAATCCACTCGTCATACGTCTTGGACGTGGGTTTAGCGCTGTCTGCAATTACCGCTTCACTAACCGCCTTGTTCATTGCCCATTCCGTGCGACCCTTCTGTCCTGTTCCTCTGTGCATAGAGTCTATACAGTTAGTTGCTTGGACTGTGGGCAAGTGTATATAGGTCAAAGAACGAGAGAACTTTGTGCTAGGAAAGTAAAACACTAAAGGTACCTTTCGTGTCCACCAGAAAATTAGACTGAATACAGGGACTTGATAAAAGAATCGGCGGTTGTGGTACATGCGCTGGACTCGGGACACACATTAGAGATCATTAGGAGGTGAGCAAGAACAACAAGCCAAAGATTAGTTGTGGAGGCTAAAGAGCGTGTATTGTGCGCTAGCTGCTCTGATAACAAGCAAAATTAAGCTAGGAGAAAGGTTTATTGAACGGGAGAATAGCTAGCTAATGCTAAAAATAGGCACCAAATGATATCTAGCTAGGGAAGATGTAGCCATGCGTCGAGTGCATGGACGAGCGAGAGTCGCGGGTCGTACCATTGCAATTCCGGAAAATTCGGTAGCGATCAGGGGCGGGTGTTTTATTTGCGTTTCAAACAAAAGGGAAAACGTTCCGACAAGCAAACCGCCTAATTCCCCAATACATAAGAAAACTGCAATTTTATAATATTTTAAAATAATTTACACAGTCATGCGGGGAATATCCAGGTCATCACAATGCGCTGGAAATCGCCAAGGCTAGTAAAGGCCTAAACGGAATACACGGCATGGAACTATGGAACGCGTGGTGGGCAGTCTTAACCCGGCCAGTCTGAGCAGCTTTGGTGGACGGACCCATTTCGGTGCGGAAACGTAGAACTCTCATCACTAAAGCCAACAGCAACATCAGCACTGCCTCACATGTGAATGACCCATTACACTGGGCAACTGGGGTAGTTCTATGGTCACTGTTCCACCAGATTGATTCCTTGAAATTGCAAGCACTATTTTCCACGGACCCGGGTTACCTCACGCTATCATTATCCGAATTGCTATAAAAAGGCCAAACCAAATCTGTACTAGTTCACCTGACTTGAAGTAGCGCTTGTGTTAAGGCCGGAAGGTTGTCACAATACAAATATATCGAAAACCGATTTGTATTGTTAAACTTTGCAAATAATGTAATCCTAGTCGGTTCCATATTCACCCTCTCACGACTTCATCTAGTAACACTCGAAACTCAGCAACTCTGTAGCGACCACTGTAAAATTATAGAGATATCCGACATGACCAGGTAAGACAAAGTGTACCACTTCAGGTTTCTTCGTGCATCATCAAAACCGATGTCAGGATAAGCAGCAGAAAGCGGAGCCAATATTGACCCATAGCATTCCGGAGTATGAATCCAACTCGCAGGGCTCTAAATTGGCAAAACATGCAACCTCGAAACAAACAGCTAAGTGATAGTAGGCTTTACTAACGCACACTCATAAGGTCACAGCATCCACCCGTCTCACCTCCTAACCCACTCCCACGATGCACTTCAATATTGAACGGGAAACAGTATTATCCGAGCGAAAATAGCTTCCGTGTTTTAGTATTCACCCACCTCTGCATAGTAGAAATGCACCACTTTTTTACTAACGTTTTCACCCACGTCCCCCTACACCAATCGAGTCAGCATCACGTGTTTTGTGCCTGGTTCTGCCAGTCGCGTCAAGAGAAAGTAAGCACACTGGCTATACACACAAGTGCTGTGTTCACAAGTCTCAGGCAAAGTACAACTAACTGTGATGTTAAAAACTCACCTGCCCACTCGATCGATCGCCTGATCGACCACACTGCGGCAGGCGATTCCATTAGCCCCAGCTGTCAGCCCCATCACATCATTACTATTTTCTTTTTTTAATGTTGTTGCAATAAGTTTCGTAAGATTTTCCGCTGTGCGAACGCTTGCGGCCTCGGCCTGAGGTTTCACGTACCCTTTCTTGTTGCTACTGCCGATTCTCGCTTTGGGGAGTCCGTCCATTACGTATTCGCTGCATTTGCACCTGATACATTCTAATGATATTGCTCCCTATCCTGACTTCGTGCCTCATTTCACCCCTGCGATCGTCAATCATTTCTCACCGCCAAAGTTCTGCCGAATCTGGTATTGGTTGAAAGCATGCTTCCTCTTTTACAGTTAAACGTGGGAGGCATCTCGATCCACGATCATAATACTTCTTTTGCTTTAGCATTCTCTTCCGTAGTCGGTTGTGCACAGAAGCGTCCGGTACTATCTCGGGCTGTATCAGCATTGCAGCAGCCGGTGTCAGCGTTCTAGTTCTGCGACTGAATAGTTGCTGCACTGGACTTACTCCGATCTCGGTAGACAGCGTGTTTCTTCTCTCCAACGGCATTATGTAAAGATCCGCTTGGGTCTCCTTGGCTTCGGTAAGTACTTTCTTCGCCTCCTTCACAGCTGACTCAGCCTTTCCATTTAATTGGCTGTGGTACGGACTGATGAGCCGATGTCGAAAATCCCATTTCTTGCTAAAAGGGAGGTCCGTTGTCGGAAATCATCACCTCGGAGATTCCATGTCGAACGAACTGACATTGTAACTTGTTCACTACGGCTTGCGAGCAGGTTGACATAAGGGCATCAGTGTCGAAGTAGTCACTGAAATAATCGGCCACAGTCAAATAACTCTTCCCATCGTGAACAAGAATGTCCAATGCGATCATCTGCCATGGCATATCCGGAACGTCATGAACCATCATTGCCTCCTTCGGCTGGCGCACATCGTGTGTCCTACTTGTTAAATTATTTTGGTACTTATTCACGTATGTGGCTGGTCATTCCTGGCCAGAACATCTGCTCACGTGCTCTTGCCACGCACTTGTTGATTCCCAAAGGTGCACAGCATTGAATGTTGCAATGTCTTCGGAACCACTATCCTGTTGCCCTTGAATATTAATCCGTCTTGGGGTGATGAGTTCGTCGCGAAAATGAAAGAATGGAGTAAATACTTTGGGCAATTTTTCTTGTCTTCGGGCCATCCGTCTATTATCGTCTGCCACAGTAGCCTGCACCTCCTCCGTGCATTGTTAAAGCTAATGCAAACGTTTCTTTCAGTTGCACACTCGAGCTGTTCCACATTTTGAGACAACTACGTGCTCCGGTACATTTTAGTCCCGCACAATGTCTTTCGGGCAGTAGGTTGACGGTGGCTCACGAATCGAGCTGAAAGCGAACTGGACTTCCTTGAATTAGCAGTGTAGCGAAAATGCACTTCTGCCCTTCAAAATGCTCCATGTTGTTTATTCAGAGCTGCTGTGTGTCGTGTTGACTTTCCTTGTCTACCTCACTGAGGTTGGCCGATCTGCAACGACGAGCGAAATGGTTTCTTTGTAAACTTCATACAGGTCTTGCCCCCAGCTGGACAACTCTCCTTTCGTCTTAGAAGCTTCATGGCATGAAAATGACAGTTGGCCTCCTGCACATCGGATGGCAGAGATAGGGCTTCATTGGTCTTCGATACTCTACAAAGTCCTTCTGTCATGCTCGCCCGCAAATTCTGGGACCATCGTGACGTTGTTGTTTTGCTAAGGCACAAATCTACACACTGATTTAGGGACAGGGTTTAATGCTTTAGAATGTCTCGAGTGAGGTCGTCATTTCCTATGCAGATAACGATCCGGTCACGTAGCAGAGAGTCCCGCATACGGTTACAGAAGATGCAAGTTCGCGCCAGAGCTTGTAATTCTGTAATGTAAGTCTCGACTGACTCATCTGGTAGGCGACTGCGACCAAAAACAGATTTCTCTGGTACGCTTCATTCGCTTGACCTCCGTAATAATCGCCAACTCTCTTGATTATCTCCGAAATATCCGGCTGCTGCTCCTCCGCAGCACCAGGATGCAGAGTTCTAAGTGATATATATATATATATATATATATATATATATATATATATATATATATAAATTCGTGACGCTTCTTCACCGCAGCTGGGCTAAATCAACTTACGCTTAAACTAGGTATTTTAAGCTGAATATATTTCATGCAAATTTATTTGTTTTGTTCTGCGTACCTGATAATCTTCTCTTAACTTGCACACTTCGCTCCTGCTAATTGTGGTAAACTTGCGTAACATTATCACGTGGTACTTTTTAAATAACTTTTCGACATTTTGTGCTTATCGCGGATTCGCTTATGACCAATTTACCCCATATGCTCATTTAGCGAGTATCTATGTCGTCATATACTTTTACTTTATTCGATACCATTTATTTGATAGCGACGTTTCGAAAGATTGGCTGTTGTTTGACACCCCAGGTGTGGCTGCGCATGATGTTCAAGTTGACAAGGTGCTTACCTGTTTATTACCCACTACCTGGTTCATACTGGCTCCACGAGACAGCTGGTGGTTGCTGGAGGGGACGGGGTGCAAGCTCCTTGTGGCCGTGCTAAGCTCGAAGAGTGGTTGCATGCACTCAGTGTGGAGCGGACTATGGTCCAGCAATCGCTTTGTGTTCACTTGATTCCCAAGTACAGCGTGCGTGTGTTTGCCTGTGAAGGAGTGTGGGTCGGCTCTGTTGATGAAACGTGACTCCCATTCACATGCCTCCCGGTCTTATTCCTTCGGGTTTACACTGGATATGGGGTGTGTGGATGGAGCTGTGGGTGTTGCAGCGCAAGCCATCCATGGTCCCTCTGTAGGCGCAGACATTCTGTGGCTCGCCACAGTGACAGGCAAATCCGAAACCGAATGCCGCCAACCATATATGTTTGCAAGAGTCTACGAATAGACATAGAGCCAACAGAAACCTTGGGACTCAAAATAAGGTGCCGAAATAGCAAAAGAAAACGCAACACATCAAAGTCCATGGTTGCGTCAGAGTGCAAGATACTACTCGGTTTCCCAAGCCGAAGTAGGGTTTTGAGTTAGGGGACACCACCCAGAGCCTTTGGCTGAATAGCCTGCCCGCAGGGCAAAGGATCGAACTCAGGGAATCGCACTCTTTGGGAGCCGGTGACTGATTGATAAGTTCATACGCCATTCGTTTGTTCCTTTTTCAAACAGGGGCCCAATGCTCTCCAGGATTACAGCATATATTTGCTGGAATACAATGCTTCGCGTGGATGAAGCAAGAGGCAGTGACTTTATTTAGCGGCGAGTCGCGTCCGCCACGTCACAGTGTTGTTAAACGGGCATATATGACTTTTTATATGGAGGACGCTTGCCAGGCGAAAACCCACCACGTCTTAGAACACTGCCGCAGAACCATTTGCTGGAAAGGGAATAGCCCTAACCACCCATCTGGCACCAAGAGGAGGTTGTTCAGCAAGCCAGCCGGAGGTTGTTCGGCAAGCCAGTACTCGTCTGGCTTCGTCGCCAATGACGAGTCTGAACATAGCAAGCTCATAAGGCATGGGATAGGAATCCAACTGAGTCAGCTTGACGAAATTCATCTACTTCGTTTTCCACATTCTCCAGATGTCAGGCAATGTGCTTTCCGTCATCTGTAGCGCAGTCGGCAACGGGATGGACGACTGCCCGCCAAAAGCGAGCGGGATTAGGTGCGTCAGTTTCTTCTCCTCTGTCACCATGTTTTGTGCTTGGTTCTGCCAGTCGCGTCAAGAGAAAACACACTGGCTATACACACAAGTGCTGTGTTCACAAACCTCAGGCAAAGTACAATTAACTGTGATTTTAAAAACTCACCTGACCACTCGATCGATCACCTGATCGACCACACTGCGGCAGGCGATTCCATTAAC
Organism: Dicrocoelium dendriticum; assembly: GCA_944474145.2. Taxonomy (NCBI): domain Eukaryota; kingdom Metazoa; phylum Platyhelminthes; class Trematoda; order Plagiorchiida; family Dicrocoeliidae; genus Dicrocoelium; species Dicrocoelium dendriticum. The sequence continues at coordinate 60,903,043 of OX104062.1, read as the reverse complement.
CCCAGCTATCGGACCCATCACACCACGTGCTAAGATCAGCCAGAGTGGAATGCAGTTTCTGGAATACCTGCTTCATTCATTCCAGTATAATGCAGAGCATAATTGACTCAATTACCACACAACAAACAGTTTTTGATACATTGGTGAAAAATAACTTTCTCCCTACTTTCATTCCAATCTAACCGTCCCTCTTATTTAGATTCGCTCTCTAGTACCTAAATTGGATTTACTTTCAACGCATATGTTTATGAAATCCCCGATATTGCTTGGCTTACTGAAACTTGGTGCAAATCGGAAATTAGTTACCTGCAGCTTAACATTTTAAGCTATCATCTTTTCCGCAAGAAT